>SEMN01001044.1:0-119646 GCA_005408345.1 Macquaria australasica
CTAAAACCTTCTTGGTCAGTGAGGCCAGACTCTTCTCTTTGGCTCATGTGGAGTCTGGCCGATGTATAAAACACTGTTCTTAGTTTGCTGTAGAAAAGTCTTTATTTCTCCTGCAGAGTAAATTTTTTTCTGCTGGCTGCTGCTCAATTTAAAACCTGGTATGTCGCTGCTGTCCGACACACACTCCTCCTCACTCCCACTGTCATCTGTCTGCACTGACCTCTTCACTGTGTCCTCCCCTACTTTACTTGTTTTAGCCTCATTGGATGCACTCCTCGTTTTTCTTCTGCGTTTGTGAGCAGGCTTTGGTTTGGCTGCTGCCTCCTCCATCTCAGCCTCCTCCACCTGCTCACTCCATAAAACACCTTCCTTCCCTGTCTTACCTGACTGTGCTTTTCCCTGCTCACCTGTCTGACCCTCTTGTGTTTCACTGACCTCACCTGTTTTGTTTATCTCTACAACACACACACCCCTCTCACCTGTTTCTTTCACCTGTTCTCCACCCACCTCACTTTCTACTGCCTCACCTACACCCTTCTCACCCTGCTGTACCTCACCCCCCCTCACACTGTGTATATCACCCTCTGACACCTTGTGTACCAGCACGGATACAGCAGCCGCACGGCGCTTGGCCCCGTGGCCACCTCGGGCGGGGAGGCTGCCGCGGGAAGGCCGGCGACCGGAGCCGCGACCGGCCGCGCGGATGCCACCCCGGGCGGGGAGGCCGCCGCACCGTGACACCTGTCTCGATGACACGGTTCACCTTGTCCACCTGGTCCAGGAAGATGACGACGGCGCTGTTCATCCTGGCGGCCGATCTGACGCTGCTGTGTCCGACCTTCTCCCCCACAGCCAGCCCGATGTCCTCCACACTGCACGGGAAACTGGCGGAGATCTTAATGCCATGTTTCCTCGTCAGTTTGGTGAAGTCTCCATTTACCTGCATGGCGTCTGCGCCGCAGACCGGCAGAGACACCGACAGGAGAAAAACCCCAACAAGCCCGAAACTACGCCCCCAAAGTGCTCCAGCTGTTAACTAAATTAAACGACCACCAATAAACTACGTTAAATTAAAACACATTACTAAGAAAAGAAAACGAAAAAAAGTTCGGAAAACTCAAACGCTCCACGTCTCACTCACACTCCACAATCTCCCAGCATGCACCAGAGAGAGAGAGAGATTTTTTTTGGATTTTTACAAAAACACTTTATTTACAATTAGAGAGAGATGCCCCCCAGTGCTTGCCAAGCAGAAACTCTCTTGCGCGTGGTGGCTGCTTTGTGCATAAAATACATAGTTCTTTACACGCAGGTACAGTTCTTTGCCTCTACCTATGTTTAGTTTCTCGCTCACAGCTGCCTGTACAACTCTCAGTTGTTGAATTTTTGCACGAGGAGTTATATTGTGTGAGTGGCAGTTCATATCTGTGTGTGTGAAATAATATAATTTGCTTGTGAGCATGTTTTATCGTGTTTGCGCCACATGAGTTAAATCTGACGCTATAATTTTCACTCAAAAAACTAACTGCTGTTTACAAACAAAGCAAAACAAAAAGGTCCCCTTGCGACATCGATGTCTTAAAATAAAGTGTTATAATATTATTTTCACCTGGATGTATGTATCTCTCTACCTGTATCATTTTATCTATATTGTTATCCATTCTTTACCCACCCAGATAATGAGCCCAAAATATAAGTAGGCAATCTAAGAATTCTGAACCAGTCTGGATAAGGGTCTCACGTCGGCTATATTACTGAAAGTTTAAAACTGCAGAAAGGAAATTATTACCAATGGTAACTCCTGCTGCTTTGACCTCTCCAATACTACTCAGCAGCGGACTGGAACAATTCCAGGGGTTTTCCTGTAGGTTCAGCACCTGATGGGACCAGACAGGTTAATGGATTAATAATTTTGATGTAAAAACTTAATTTCTTGTCCAGGTTCACACATAGTTGTGTTTCTTTTCTTTTGCATAGAAATGACCCTGTCCACTGAAGTAACTACATATTTGATATAAAGTTCATGATAGAACACATTATTCTCTCTCCTAACGACAAAAATCAACTGCAGTACAAATGCATTTAGTAAGGTTTTATGTCAAACATTGAAGAACTAAGAGAGACAAAACTTCAGAGGATTGAGTAAACATGTTACCTAATATTCAGTTTTAGTCTCATAATACACAGTAACCTATTTTCTAAACATAGTCCTAATAAATCTTGCAAGCTTTGCACATTTTGGGGAATCTTCTAGAATATCCCCAGGGATTTATGGTTTACCTGTAGATTATTTAGCCATCTGAATAGCTGTGTATAAACACCAATTTAGTAATAGAGAAACTGCCACAATGAGGAATGCAGAAGCTGGTTGGTCAAATTCTTTACCTGCTGATGGATGGACAGCTATTACAATAGACAAACAATCTGAATAAACACATGCATACAATTAGAGCATAAGAAACATAAAAAACAGTAATTGTGTGATCCGGGAACCACATCAGTGCTATGGATCAGAGTGTCAGCAAAAAAAAATAATATTCACTCAGTGCAAGAGTGCCAGCTTAACAAAAATGGATTAGAAAGAATAGAAGTCCTCCTACCAGTTTGTCTTCTTCCACAGCTGCAGCATTACTTCCCAGTATATTCATTGCTACCACTGCAGTCAACCACAGCAGTAGAAGAGATTGACGGCACCTTTCCATTATCCTACCCTGAAAAAACATTCTGGGTATTCAATATTTTATATGGAAAATAGACTCCTCTGTTTTACCTAGGATGCTGGGATCAGTCTGCCTGCCAAAACAATATGGCTTTTTTTCTGCTGTTCCCTCCGCTGACATACGTTTTTAGTTCTTACCAGCTGCCTGTAAGTCATCACTTTGATTCCACTTTCTAATTCCACATGTACATTTATTGGCACGTTGGTTGCAGGTTATCACATATCATGTAATTGTTTGCACTCGCATAATTAAAGTAGAAGTGGATTTTTTTTTTAAATTCTCATAACTTGATAAAAGCACTGGCTTTCTTGTTAATCTTTTATAATACTCTTTTGTATCTCTGTAACAAACAATTACTTCGATAGATTATTTGATAATGTTCAGATTGTAAAATGTCAGAATATAGTGAAGCATGACTCACAGTTTGCCTGGGCCCAAGGTAAATTGTTCAAATTGCTTGTTTAGTCTGCCCAACAGTCTAAGCAAAGCAAGAAATCCTCATATTTGAGAAGGTGGAGCCAGAGAATCTTTGGCATTTTTGCTTGATAAAAATTTGCAGGATAAAAATAGTCAAAATTGTTTAATTGTGTAATTTTTTTGTCAACTGATTAGTAGTAGTAGTAGTAGTAGTAGTAATGGCTAATCAATTGATAGATTCGTTGTTTCAGATTTAGTCTTTTGAAATATAGCTTAGTGACACAAACATGTTTAAAGTAAGAGCAGCATGTATGTAACAGCAAACAGTGGGGCTTAGGTTAAGGTGCTCTGTAAATACATCTTTCTGAAAATTCTAAACCTTAAGGCCTTTACACACTGGGGACGTGATGAATAAACGACATGAAAATGCGAAATACTCGTCTGCGAATATTTCGTATCAAAACTTTTCCGTTACCGGCAGCGATGCGAATTTGCGATAGATAGATATAGATAGATAGGCGCCAGCTCATTCTTTAGAAAAATATATACAACACTAATACTAGAAATACAATACTGGAGCACTCATATAAAGCATATGTGTGCTCCAATATGTAAGTAAAGTAAACTACATAAGCTACTCCCTATCCTGCATCCAGCGATGCTACTCACATCCTGGAGTTTGTTGTCTTCACAATTTTTGTGTCCTTTGTCATATAATACAGGTTACCTTGTAGACCATGCATTCTCATGGATGCTAACCTGAGTATAAAACTTAAACTAAAGTAAACTTGGATGACTGAGAAGTGACATTACACAACCATGTCAACACTATTAACCTTAATCATGGTCCTCATGTTATTTGTTTTCCCCAAAAGATATTAAGACAAAATGTTGCACTCAAGTGGTAATGAAAACCTTGTGTCCTTGTCATTATCTGACTGACAAATCTGCTGACTCGTTTCAGCATAAAACTTTCATCAGAGTACAGTTTATGAAATCTTTTCAGTCAGTAAGTTCTCTTTTTAAGGGCCACCGATACACCTACACTGGATTGTCTCTTATTTTCCTGATATTTTTTGGAGAAAACAAACACATTGAACTTCTTGAAACTGAAATTCAGTGAATGCCAAGCACACCTGTTCCATTTATGAAACCATGTAGATATGTGTCAGCTGAATAACCTTTGACAACATCTGTCAGAATCCTTACTGTTGTTTGTCTGTAATGTTTGTGATCTCTGAGTTCAATCTTACTTTATCATTCAGTAATGTAGAATAGTGACATAGACACTTACCTGTACTTCTACGGGCACTTAGATTAACTTTAATTCACCTGTCACCATGATGCAGCCAGCACAGCAAATGACCTTTGTTCCTTGTTGTAAAATCTGAAGGCTGACACACACTGTTTAAGCTAGCTAAACATTTATAATTGATGATGTCAGTTCTTCTTTTTTCCTTTCTTTCTACTTTGGTTAGAAGTATCTTTAAGCCTTTTGTTGGAAATACCTCATTTAAAAATGTAAGTAATACAGCAAATTAATGATAGGATTAATGACAAGTATTATTAGTAAAAGTTGTTTTGGGGAGAGAGTAATTGGAGGCTGAAGGAACATAGTAAAGAAAAGAAAGGAGAAGGATGTAGTGTAGGAAGTAATGGATGAGAGGGGAGGGAAGACAGAAGGAAACAGACAAGGATGCAAAGGAGAAGGAAAGGAGGACTGCAGCAATCCCAGTAATGCCCAGTAATTAAACCAAAGTAAAAATAAAAAATGAAACAAACAAACAAAAAACACCACCACCCTGCTGTGTTTGCTATGCAGAAGAGAGGAGGATATCAGGGTGATTGAAGAAGAAATCAGGAGGGAAAGGCGGGTCGCTGACGAGGTTGTCCAGGCAATGCCGGTCGCAAAGCAAGAGAAGTATTTCACCATGACAACAGCCAATGAGGAACTGCTACAGGTATTAATGTAGTTTTAGCCTAATATTGTTGTGAATACTGCTCTTTTCCTCATATTACTAGTATTAGTATTAGTGTACTGTTTACATGATACTGCCATGGTACTATTGTAGTATTAAACTGCTTTTAGAATGTACTTCCAGTACGCTTCTGCTTCCATCACTCCTTCCTGAGCTTTCCACTTCCTGCCGCACTTGATGGTCTTGTTTGTGTTTTGGACTTTCTCATCCTCAGACAGAAGCAGTGTGCTGACTGCTATTGCTTTGCTGGCTTTAAATTCTTCCACCACCGAGATGTCCCGAGGCCTTGTCACCCTGTGCTAGGGTTTCCAATTATGTCTGTTGTCCTGAGGGAATGTTTGGCCTGTTGTACAGTTGTGTTGGCTGCCTACTTCTGCCCAGACTTTGTTGTGATGCCAGTCCCTCTGACATTGTCATCTCAGGAGTCCCTGTAGGTCATGGTGAGCCTGCACTTAAACTCCTCCACCAGAGAAGACATGGGGAGCTGTAGCTGGCCGGATCTTGTATACTGCCCAATTCATGTGAAGCTTGGAGGGATTGCCAACCACCTATGGAGGTGTTTGTTGACCTCCATTCCCTCAACAGTTGTTTTTGGTACCTCGTACACCGTCAACAGCCACATCAATCTTGGCAGCAGGCCATGTTGGCAAAGCCATGCCTTGAACTTTCCCGGCAAGCCACACTTCCAGATCTTTCACATCCAGTCCTTTGTTGTCAGTGCTGGAGGTGTTGTTCCTGTCTGAGAGGGTGTTGTCACACCACTTTCCGAGGCACTTGATGGGGTTTTCCTCAATATATGTGTCGGGACCATGGGAACTCCACAGATGAATTCATTCATTGTGTGACTTCAACTTTTATTATTATCTTAAGTTTTATTTTGAAATGACATTACACTTACAGTCGTCCCTCTCCTCCAATCACTTCCAGTAACTGTAACCTGATTTCTCCTGGATTACGCCCCTGACCAGGTCAAGAAAACCCCAGCTCCTGTATTGTTCTCTCTCTTACCTCTTCTCCTCTGACCTCGACGGAGGTCCCCTCCACTGTGGTCTGTATGGAGCAGACTTACCAAACTCTCTTCTTACGGCAGCAGATCCCTGGTTAGCACACCACTAACCTAGAGTAAACAAGTTCATTGAGCACTAGTGGCTACAACACAAAGTCTGCCAGCTAAGTTAACTTTAAGAGCAACAGGAGCAACAAAGCAAGTTGGCGCCAAGCTGCTAACTCTGCAAAGAGAACAAAGGAGCGACCAGTTTCCTCAGACCTACACCATCAGAACACTGCACAGCAAGGACTACATTCAACATCGGAACCGCAACTTTTCACCGTCTGGCTCAAATCTACAACCGATGGAATCACCAGCTAACACAGCAGCACACAAAGGAATCCCCCTCCTCATGAACTGGTAACTTACTGAGCATATACAGCTAGCATAGCAACGGTACACGGCTAAGCACAGGACTGTTTAACTTTATCAATGTATTGTAACGTTACAATACATTTGGGTTTATTCACTGAGCTGTATTGTTGTGATCTGTTTCATCGTTAGGTTATTGGGATAGCCACTCTGCTAAGTTGATGTTAGTTATGTTTTACACGCAGACACAGCATATGTCTCGCATGCATACTAACCATCCTCTTTTCTAACCTGGCACCATTATCCTACACTGATCACATACACATATTTCGACTTGCCTTCCACACAGAGAGTGCTCACGTGCTCTTTTGGTTTCTGCCCTGACACCTGTGTTCTTGCCCTTGCCTGTGCAAGTGCAGAACAAAGAAACGCACACACATTCTTTGTGGTGCGCACAAACACACACACTCTCTTTTGCATACATACGCACACAGAGACTTGAGATTGATTGATTTATTAATTAATTGGCTATCATTTTCCCTTCTTTAAGGGTGGTGCCCGGAGGTGAAATAAAATTCCATTATATTTAATGTAAATATTGTTTACTTCTGATAACCTGAAGTGAGTGTAATCACACCACTTCATCTTTTTGTACCTATTAATGTGTTACACTATATAATTTGGTGACTGCCATAATGGCTCATTAGTGCTGAGGTCTGTTGTTGGTTTACCTGTTATGTTCTTGGTCTCTGGTCTCTCTTTAGGACAGGGGATTGTCCTAGAAGGGTCAATAAAGGTCTTTTTGAGTAACTCGTCCAAGTCCTCCTTTGGGCTCATCAGTTTCCCAGATTTAGCCTTGCCTAAAAGCGATTTGGTGAAGCGGTAAGGATCTTTGATGAACTGGGCCCGCTCATTCTCCACCTTCTTGCGTTTTTCCTGATCCTCTCTGCTCTCCTCGCGCAGGCTGGTTGTTAGCTCTCTAAAGCTCAGTTCAGACCAAAGATTCGCGACGAGACGAGTTGAAACTTGCAACTACTTGCAACGCACCGGTCTGCAACGCTCTGAAACCTGCCAGTTTACACCAAAGCGACTAGACGAGATGGCGTATTGTTTCCACAGCAACAACTCTTTGTACTTCCGTTGTAACTGCTGGCTTTTCAGGCGGTTTTTGCAGCTCAATATAATTTGTAGCGTCTTAAAATATGAATGACGATAGTGATAGTGAGTTACTTGCTACAGTTGCATTTTTAGTACTGATGAAACAGCAAAAACATAAAAAAACGAGAGGGAATTTGGAGCTGTCCAGGGGTGCTTCAATGGAATATCCAGGGGGCTTATGCAAATTTATGCCATGAACTTGAGACAAGAGATCTCCCCTCTTTTGTCAATTCCTCCCATCTATTCCCGGAGCAGTTCCGTCGTTTAGAGGAGTTGGTGTCACGCAGTGTGCAAAATACTCAATTGGGGGGTCTCGTGGCATGGCCGGTTTAAAAAAAAAAAAAAATTATATATATATATAAATAAATAATTCTCACTTGTGTTTTCTGCTCAGACAAACGCAATAGACATGCACTCACACCTCTCCAAAACTATGCATAATATTACGCACAGCTGGCACAGCGTGGATACTTTCATAAACTCACTGGGATTTAACCGTTAACTGACCTTGTGAGCTTTTCTGACACCGGTGAGATGTTCTGAAAGATTCACAGTTATACAGCGACATCATGAATAGCAGCAGAACCGCAGAGTCAGAATGTATTATTGCTCAGCAGAATTACAACCAGCACCGGTAACCAGAGACCCCCTCAAATGATTTTGCCGTCTTCGGGGGTCCTAGTTGTTAATTAGGGGGTCCGAGACCCCCCGTATTTCACACGCTGGTGTCATGTATAATCAGCAGAGAAAACACTAACTATCGAGACAGCATTTCACCAGGGGAACGGATGATGATAATGCTGTGCTTCTTCAATTCAATTCAGTCTTATTTATATAGCGCCATATCATAACACAGTTGTCTCAGGGCACTTTTTCATATAGAGCAGGTCTAGACCGACTCTTTATATTTACAGAGACCCAACAATTCCCACCATGAGCAAGCACTAGGCGACAGTGGCAAGGAAAAACTCCCTTTTAACAGGTAGAAACCTCGAGCAGAACCAGGCTCTGGGTGGGCGGTCATCTGCCTCAACTGGTTGGGTTGACGGGGGAGGGGGGGAGCGGGAAAGAGAGAGCAGGAGGAAAGACAAAATACAGCAGCACAGTACAGTTCCACATAGAGATGTAAAGTAATAGTTGTGGTAATGGTATTGATGTTAATATTAATAGAAATAATACTAATATTATAATAGTAATACTAATAATAAGAGCAATAACAGTAATAGCAGCAGTGGGTGTAGAACAGGAACACGGGGGCAGCAGGTGGCCTGCAACCATAGATCCAGACTCTATAGCTCCGGAGGCAGAAATACCTGCAGAAAGCAACAGAAGGAGAGAGGGAGAGAGAGAGAGGAGAGAAAGCACACAACTACGGGAGAGTCTTGGCGACAGGTGAGCTACAGCCCATAGATAAAAGAAGTCACATGACTGACTGTTTTACAAGAGAAAAGAGGGCAGATTCAACAATTAAACAAAATTAAAAGTATCCTCCTGACTCTGCCATAACAACTGCAGGCTACTTTATTTTTCTTACTCTTGCTTTTTCATTAGTCATTTAGTACATTATTTCATTACTGTATTAATAATCAGTGTAATAAAGAAAGTAGGCTGTACTTAATTGATGAGAAAGCTATAACAACCTGAGTGTTTGCAATTGCTGATTGGCTGCTGAAACAAGTGACGTGCCATATGTCCTAAAACCAGCTGCTGGCGATTTGACAAGCTGAGTCGTAGGCAACGCCATCAGCCGGCTTGAGTCGAGCTGAGACGGGCCAGTTCACACCGCTGCAACTTTTCCCCGCGATGTTCTAAAACGGTTTCGTCTCGTCGCGAATCTTTGGTCTGAACTGGCCTTTATGCTTTCTTTCTCCTCAGCTTCAGCCATTTTAAACGATCTGCAGGGTCTTGATCTCCTTCCTCAGGTGCTGGATATCCTTTTCTCATCTGTTTGACTGTGTCTCCGGTCTGGCTGTGCTTCCCCTGTTCTTCTCTACACCAAAGCGTTCTCTTGCTAAATTGCAGGTGATGGTTGACAGAGTGTGTACTTTCTTTTCCACTCCTTGGTGTCACTTATTTTGGGCCTTTGGATTCATTCTCTAGTTGGGTTGGGTTGGGTTAGGTTTCCCCCAAACTGTGCATGGTTTGGGAGAGAAGTAGGTGCAGTTGGCTGTTTCCATTTTATCTCTCCGGATGAGTCTCTCATCCTCCCCCCTCTCGGGAGACTCTGGGGATATTGCTCATTTGAAATATTTATACTTTGCTTGGTGCCCTCTTGTCAGGACTGCAGATGTTGCTAACCCCACGTGCCCATGCCAGTGTTTCCTGGAGGTCATCTGTCTTTTCACCATCACCAATTTTCCTCGGTTGCCATCCAGACTTTCCTGGGGAAATCAGAATTTCCATACATCTCTAGGATGCCTTCCATACTAGTCTAGTCATAGCTAGTCTAGTAGTGGCTTTGCCCAGGAAGAGTGGTCATCTGGTGGTGCCCAACTTTCATTGAGTGTTTTGACTCTGAACCACAACACTCTCCAGTTGGTGGGTCAGCAGTGGTGGCCAAATCCTTGTTTCCAGCTTGAGATTAGCTGGAAACCTCACTTTTATGCCAGAGCCAAAAGGAGGCTTTTTCCGCTGCCTCTCCAAACCTCCGGTCTGCTGTTTGTCTATCGCGGCCTCTTACTCTTACCCTTGTTAGCAGACTCCACAACGATTGTGCTGGGAATCCCCTGCATCGCATCTCCACTGTGAACATCCAGGTCTGACAGCCTTTGTATCTGCAGTCATTGACCAGCTGCTGGTATTTCCTGGTCTTCCCCTCCGCTGCCTCTTCACAACCTTCCTCCCATGGTACAGTCAACTCCACTATGATGATCTTCCTTCCTTCCGCTGACAAGATCACCACATCTGGTCCCAGGGTGGTGGACAGGACAACTCTGGGGAAATGGAGCTTTCTTCCCAGGTCAACTCTCATCTCTCAGCCATTGGCTGCAGTAGGGTAGGTATGGTTGAGTTTCGGGCTGAGGGCATTTCTCTTTCCTTGATGAAGCTGGTGGTGTGGAATGATTTTCCTGCCTGGTGTTTCTTCTGCCATTCCTGCTCCAAGATGTCCGCGAGGGTCAAGAATACTAGTATAATATTTCCACTTTACTGCAGTGGTGATGCGTTAATATTACTCATATTATAGTCCAACACTGTTGCCATCTTTGGCACCATGTAAAATAAATGTACTTTTTGCCTTCCTTTCTCCATTTGTTTTTTTTTATTCCTTGTTTTTTGTTTTGCAGGAGCTGACTGTTCTCCAGGAGGAGCTTGACATTCTGATAAGCAGGAAGGAGGACTACGAAGTAGTGAGTTGGGTTAAAAAGAGGACGGTGTGTGTGAAAAGAAGGGTTAATGTATGGATGGAAGGCAGGGTTTCTGCAGGGTTCACCAACAATTGAACACTTTAAGACATTTTTAATATCACATTGAATGTAATTTGATACATTAATGAATAATAGGTGCACATATATTTTACATAAGGTCAGTTCTGTAACAATAGTACTGGAGATTTTTCAGCCAGGTTTTGCTTAAATCACATACAAAAACATTTTAGAACCTTACTGCCTACAGCAGGGTAGAAACAATAAATATTTTTGAGGAAACCTAAATCTATGCATTTTTAGAATTTTCAAGACCGCAGACCTGCAGATACCCTGGGAAGGGAGGCGATGAATTGTGGAAAAGAGGCAGGGAAGAAGGAACAGACCTTGGAAAAGAAGTAGGAAAATGCATGTGAAGTAAATGTAAATAGCTTTTCAGTGACATCCCAACTCTGTAGTGTAAGTGCAGCTGCTGTTATACTACTACTACTGCTAATACTACTGTTACTAGAGATTTAGTAGATTGTTGCTGTATCTTACATTCTCCTGTGTGCAGGAGCTGGCCCACTCACACATAAAGCAGGAAGTGGTTCGGCTTCATGAGACTCTGTCAGTGCTGGAGACGAAGCGTGACACCATGGAGGCTGAGCACAAGAGCATGGGCTCCCCACAGGAGGAAAGGGAGAAATTATTTAAACAGGTTAGCTTCACACCGAGCTAAAAAATGGCGGAATATTAGTTGTGAACATAAAACTTAAATAGATAATATGCAACAGCGAAGTTTTATTAGGCTAATATAAACTGCATTAATTTAAAAAAAATCAACATAGTTTGACAAAAAAAAAATCTTGATTTAATCTTTAATCACAATCTTCTGTTAACACCGTGAGATGTGGTTGAAAGCTGCAGAAACTAGACAAATTTGAAACTAAACAAACTTTTAATTGAGATCATTTCAACATAATTACAATAAAATCAAGTGAACTAACCTACAGTATCAGACAGATTATTTAATCTAGACTGACAACAGGGGTTCTCTGGGAAGTTCACTTTCAGTGCAACATCAACACACTGACTGTAGGACCTGGCATTTTATTGTATTTTACAGATTTATGGTTAGTAAACAAACAATTTAAACTGCTGTATTGTTCTCCAGGTGAAGGAGGACAACCAGGAAATCGCCAGCATGGAGAGACAGTATGTAATTATATTAAACACAAAAGCTCTGTGTCTGCATTGTTAGGTTTGAGTTTGACTAGAAGTTTAACTAGAAGTCCAATCATGAAACACTGACACACAATTTCAAATCTCAGTTCTTACTTTATAAATTACTTGGATGAAGGCAAATCAAGTAAGACCATAGTCAGTTTTTGCCATCTTTTGCCAGAAGTTATCAAAACATTTTTCATGGTTCAAATGGTTGGCCATCTTAAACAGATCCATTTGGAAGTTAGAGGTTTAAAAAAATGGCACAAACAATGGCAAAATGAAGAGTTTGATATTCATGAAACCTGATCTACCTTATTAAGAGGTGCTTTTTCATAAATTTGAATGATATCTGTGCATTTGTGTGTGTGTGTGTGTGTGTGTGTGTGTGTGTGTGTGTGTGTTCAGGCTTACAGAGATCAGGGACAGGACCGGACAAATTGCAGAGGAGATCCGGCAGCTGGAGCAGGACTCAGAGGAAGCACAGGGTAACACTGGATGGCTGCTTTGGACTTTTCATTTCTCTATCACAATTATTTCTCGCTAATATATGCTTTTGAAAAATTGCCTTTAAATTTGTTTCACATCTGTCATCTTGTAGTGGAAACTTTATAAACCATGTGTTACACTGTAATTTGCGCCAAAGACTGTCAATCTCTTTTTTAAATATATGGAGGGCTGAAACTCAGTCATTTTCATTAGTGATTAATCTGCTGATTGTTTTCTTGATTAAATGCTTGGTCTATAATATAGTTAAAAATGCCCATCACAATTTACCAAACCTACAGGAGCTAATTGTTTTTTTGTCTGTCCATAAGGAGAGTGTCAGCAGAAATACAAGGAACTGAAGAAGAAAGAGGAAGAAATTGACCGTGAGTTGTCTGTATTTGAAAATTCATATAACTAGACCTGAGTAGACTTGGGTGATAGTGACAATTTCAAAAATTACAGTATTTTTGATATTAATAATGTGTCAATATTGCTTTTATATATTTAGCATAACCTAGGGGTGGACAATAGTCTCTGAGAAACGGTCAGAAATTAAATATAATAGTAGATATAATAGCAAAGCAAGAAGAAGTTAATATTAAGACAATATGTAGTTACTGTATATTGAATTCATATCCATCCATCCATCCATTTCTTTCTGCATGTAATCATACAGTAATCACCACCTTGTGCCAGCATGAGTAAATAAAAAACATACTATTGCTGTTCCAAAGAGAACTGTGCAATCATCTGTATGTGTATAGAATATCGTGTATGTGTGAGAGAAAGCAGGAGACAGTTCTATTTAGGTTTTTATTTAGCTCTTAATAGCCTTCATATAGTATGTATAATGCATTTGTTTTTTAGATAAATTCAAAACTTAATCACAGTCTTTCAAATGAACTAGTTTATGGTCTTTTTTTAAACATCCTCTTCAGAAACTGTACAAGGTCTATTAAAAATATTTGCGAAGGACTTCCGGTTATGCGGTGGTGTTGATCAGACGTAGTTCAGACGTCGCTCTGCTCTAATATTAAGTAATAAACTCAGGAGATAAAAAATAAAACAGGAGATAAAAAATAAAACAGAATTTACTCATAACGGTGTAACCAATGCCGGGACGCAGGAAAACTACTAAAAAGGACACTGAAACCACTCCCCCACAGCAACTAACTTTCGCCATTGAAGACTAGGAGAGAGATGACCCATCGCCGGATAAATCCTCAGGTGAAATTCTGAGTGCAATCCACAAGAATGATCTGAAGGAAGACTTCGCATCAAAATTTGATACAGTGATACGGTCAATACAATCTATCCAAGGCGAACTAAAACACTATTCTAGCCGGTTAATGGAGGCTGAGGAGTGCCTTGGAGCGGTGGAAGACGATGCCTTGGCGCTGAATAAAACAACCAAACAGCTGAGACAACAGGTTGAGAGTTTGACGGCAAAAATGGAGGATCTAGATGTTTGCCTGGTAGGCTTACTTGAAAACGCTTAAGGGAGAGATGCATGTGCCTTTCTGGAAAAATGGATCCCTGAAATACTGGGTGCTGAGTCATTTCCAGCGCCTATCATTATTGAAAGAGCCCACAGAGTTCCAACTGGCTTGAGATTGAACCCGAACGCGCCGCCTAGAACACTTCTGATAAAGTTCTTAAACTACAGGGACAAAACCAAAGTGATGTCGGCTACATATGGAAAAGGGAAAATCCATTTTGACAAGCATCATATAATGTTTTTCCATGACGTTGCCAGGGAGACAGATAAGAAGCGCAGGGCCTACGATGGAGCTAAAACGAGGTGCGGAGCCATAGGCCTGCTTTATGGAATACAACATCCATCATCTTTCCAGGTGACACACGAAGGCAACTCTTGCCTCTTCACTTCTCCTACGGATGTACACACATTTCTGAACAAGATTCAGGAGGTCAGAGATGGAACAAATCCTTGAAAACTTCCGGTGAGATTACCATGAAGATATGACTAACATATTGGACATGCTTCAGTGTCTAGAGCCTTCTGTAGGCTACAAAGTAACTTTACTTTAAATATTGTCAAAATCTGCTTTTTACAGCATTCACTGTCAAAGTTAAAAGTTTTGTCTTTGCACTGTTAAAAATTATTTATGTAGGATTGTTAGCCTATACGGTTAAAGTTGGTTATTTTATTTGTGTGTTACTACACTATTAGAAGTTCTTTTGTACTTTTTTCTTTTGGTTACTCTGTTAAGGATACGTTTTGTCTTCATACTCTAAATCTAAGTTAGCCTTTACACTCCCAATATCACATTTTTACTTTATAAAACAAAATATAAACAATCCTCATTTAAAGACAGTCAGCTAAACCTTCTGTTGATAGCCAGTGACTTGTGCTTGTATTTAATTTGAAGAGCCTTCCTTGACAGGTGAATGAAAGGCATCAACACTCTACTAATGGGCACATTTTTTGCTGAGTTTTAAATGTGTCAAATATTAGGGCTGAGCAACACATGTTAGGGACTTGTTTGGTAGACATTTAATCTGTTCCTCAGTTTTTGTGGACCAGATAGCTCCATGACTAGAGTCTTTAGGGGGGAAAGGGTAGCTCATCGGCCTCAAGGGGAGGCGTGAGGTTCGTTTGGGGAACTTCACACGGGACGTTTTGTTCAACCTTTTCTATGTTATGGTGTGTTTATTTTTTGTTTATATAACAGTTTGCAATGGGTCTTGTTGAGCGGTCTGATAGGCAGTACTTTTATACTCAGGTGTATATGTTTTTTTATTTCTACAATACTGTTTTATTGATGTGTTGATAACAGAATACGACTTCCAATACAGAATTTAAAATAACATCATGGAATGTATGTGGGCTGAATAACTTATCCAAACTAAAGCAAGTTTTAAATAGAGCCAAGCGACTGAATTCCAAAATACTGCTTTTACTTTAATCACATTTACCATAAAGTGATGTTCATAGGGTCCAGAAAAGATGGAATGGCCAGGTCATTGCAGCTCCTACTCTTCCCATGCTAGAGGGGTGTTAACCCTTGTACATAAATCCATTCCTGTGAATATCATTATGACAATTACTGACCCAAGAGGCAGATACTCCATTATTCACGGCACCCTTCTTACAGACACTTTGAATATTGTCAATATATATGGTCCTAATGAGGATATTCCCTTATTTTTCAAAAATGTTTTTCTAACTCTATCCTCCCTCCCAGGTCATTATATCATAGGGAGAGACTTCAATTGGGCACTGGAGCCCAGTATAGAAAAATCAAAAGGATTAGACACGTCTCACACCCAAACAAGAAAGACTCTTAAACAACTCATCCAAGATTTTAATCTGTGTGAAGTTTGGAGGTCATTTAAACCCGTATCTAGAGAATATTCTTGTTATTCTGCCACTCACCAAACCCACTAACGTATTGATTATTTCTTGGTTTCTATGGGTCTGATATCAAGAATTACAAATTGCTGGTATGACAGTATGGTAATTTCTGATCATTCACCAATTTCTTTATTGTTTAATAACTCTCAACTTCTCACGAATCCACCTAGGTGCCGTTTTCAGTCCAGATGGCTATGAGATAGAAAATGTATAGAATTTGTAGGAACACATATAGACCTCTATTTTAATACAAATAATAATGAGACATCTCCAACTATATGATGGGAGCTGTTTAAGGCACACATCAGGGGCATGATTATTAGCTATACTAGCTCGCAGAGAAAGGCCTTTAAATCAAAACTAAATTCACTGGAGGGATGTATTAAAGATCTGGAAAATAAGGTTCCTACCCAAGATTATCTCAGTGCATTATAGATCACCTTCAAACAAAGGGACCTACCTGGCTCTCACTGCCGGAGACGTAAGCTGTTTTCCGAGGGGCAGTGCGCTGAAGACTTGGTATAGAGGACTGACCGGGTCACAGCGACTTTTCCACATATAAATTTGACGATTTTTCCAAAGACACTACCCACTACGACATTACCATTGTTTGTTCTTATAACATTGCTGTGTGTGTTGAAGTGTGGGACATTATATTGAAAGCCTAGTGTTGAGTGTTCAGATCCAGTGAAGGATCTGTTGTGTTGTCACACTCTGAATGCTGACTCAGGCAACAGACGGAGAGAAATGTTGTGGATCACATACTCTTGTAAAATTGACCTGAAGTTATTTTTTAGGTAGACTGAGATGCATTTCTCATTTAATGTTGTGATTGTTTGGCATAATTATATATTATGTACACCTAAGTAAAAATAGGATGTGATTATATGCTATGATTTGTTGACGCTAGAAAGCGGATGGGATGTTGTGGATCACAAAACAAAACTTCAAACTCTGCCTCCTCCACAGAGGACGTGTTGATCGGGTTCAAGAGTTCCACAAAGTGCTTTTTCTACCACTCGACAATACCCCCAGTCAGGGTCACCAGTTCTCCTCCCCTGCTGAAGACAGCCTGAGCCAAGCCCTGCTTTCCCCTCCTGAGTCAGTTTGCCAGAACTTCCTTGAGGACAACCGAAAGTCCTTCTCCATAGCCCCCAGGTTTTTGCTTTGGCGACCGCCAAAGCCGCAGCCCTTCTGGCCTCCCTGTACATGTCTGCTGCTTCAAGAGACCCCTCGGCCTCCTCCTTTAGCTTGAAGGCCTCCTTCACCGCTCATGTCCACCAGTGGGTTCTTAGGTTGCCGCCACGACAGGCACAGATGACTTTCTGACCACAATTCCTAGTAGCTGCCTCAACAATGGAGGCTTTGAACATGGCCCACTCTGATTCCAGGTCCCCAACCTCCAATGGGATGTACAAGAAATTCTTACAGAGGTGGGAATTGAATACCACACGGACAGGGGCCTCTGCCAGATGTTCCCAGTTTACCCTCTTCACATTTAGGTTTGCCAGGTCTGTCCAGCAACCACCCCCACCATCTGATCCAACTCACCACAAGGTGGTGATCAGTTGACAGCTCTGCTCTGATACAACCACAAAGTTGATCTGTGGCCTAAGGTGTTCTGGTACCAAGTACACTTATGAACCAACCTATGCTCGAACATGGTGTTTGTTAGGCCAATCCATGCTAGCATAGTGACCAGACCCAGAGCTAAGTGTAGAGATGAGCCCAACTATATCTAGGTACTGCTTCACCTCCCGCACCAGCTCCAGTTCTTTACCCGCCAGAGAGGTGACTTTCCACGTCCCTAAAACCAGTCTGCAATGCCAGGTGTCAGCAGGTCTAGGTCCCTGTCTTTGGCAGCCATCTGGCTTGCAATGCACCTGAACCCCAGTGTCTATCCCTGTGAGTGGTGGCCCACAGGGCAGCGGCTCCCTGTAGATCTTTTGAGCTGTGCCACCATATGCTTGCCAGCGAGGTCCCCTCCCAGGTCTGGCTCCGGGGGCGGCCCTGGTTTCCCTGTTCCGGGCGAGGTGCTGCAGCTCCTTCTTGGCTGATTCATCAAGGGTCTGTGAATCACTCTTAGTCTGGCCCCTCCCCTGGGACCAATTTGCCTTGGGAGACCCTACCAGGGGCTATTGCCCCAGACAACACAGCTCACAAGGTCACAGGGACACACAAACCTCTCCACCATGTGAAGGTGGCGATTCTTGAATTCATATTTAGTCATATCACACTTGCAATATTGCCATCAATGTATCTGCAGGGTTTGGCATGAATTTGAAGGCTGACCGATGCATGGAAAGTACCACCAGGAGTCGTCAGAGTATTTTCAAATCCTGCACATAGGAGCTTTAATGTGTCCGCATGACCAGATGTTGGTACATGCAGCTAGTAGTAACTGGCAGTAACTTTCTTAATTTCTTCCTTTGTTTCAGGGTACCTGGAGTCATTTGAGGAGTCCAGGGCTCAGGAGCAAGAGAAGACATCACAGAGCCAGGAGAACATAGTCTACCTCTTGGAACACTGCAGTAGGGTGAGCAGAAGGGAGAGAGATAAATAAATAGTAAGGTGGAGGAAGAGAGAATGAGGGGTGAAGACATGAGGGCGGGGTGTAAGAGTGTGGTAGAGAAGATTAAGTGTTTATGTCTGTGTGTGTGTGTTTGTATGTAGCACATGTTGCGGCTACGTCAGGTGGATACAGTGACAGCCAGTGAGCTGAGGAACATGCAGGAGGTGCTGGTCAGCAAGGAGACGGAGATGGTCCAATCAGAGAGCACTGCCAGGGGACTGACAACTGGTCAGTAATACACACACACACACACATAGCCCCAGTAAAGTATACCTTCTTTGAGAAACCCAACATGCCAAGCAGGCAAATGCTAACTCGCAAACTGTCACTCTTTACCCCCACTAACCACCACCCAGAGTCCCAGCGTCTGCAGCAAGACCTGGAGAAGGTGCAGCAACTGGAAGGGAAGATCACAGGTGAGCTCAGCACCCTGCAGGAGCGCATCAGTACGATGGAGTCTGAGCTGCATATATACCAAGACCTGGACACCCTGAGGCACACAGCGGAGGAGAAGAAAAAGGTAACACAAGCTGTGCTGGAGAGATATGCAACAGTCTCAAAAATTGACAATGTTATAGCACCAATTTTTTGAATACATCTACTTGTCAGTCCCCTGGCAGTGCTGTCTTGTATTTTTCTAGGCATATTTATTTGTAGATACAGAAATCAGCTCCATCAGCTCACTGGATTTTTAAATACTGTTAATTAAACACAAAACTCTAAACTCTAAACTAAATCTGTTTCTATTTTGCTAAAGACAGCTAAACTATAGGCTAACCACATGTATGTTCCTCTGGTACAGAGACTACAGGAGGACCGAGTATCACTGATTCAACGTCTGGATTCATTCAGACAGCTGTTGGAGGAAATGAACCAGAAATATGAAGCTCTGAAGACCAAATTGCAGGAAAACGAGACTCACGCTCAGGTTAGAGCATCACTAAGTCGGCACAGATATACTGTAGCTATCATTGACATAGACAAGTGTAATAAGTGGATAACATTTTTTTAATAATAAAATAAATACTTAATAATAATATAATAATACTATTTTTCAAGTTGATACTTAACTACTGATAATATTACAGTTTTTTCAATGGGTCAGATGCTATTCTGCCGCGACTTCAAATACGTTGCTGCAGTGATCAAAACTTCAAATGCATTCAAAGTTTAATGATCTGCAAAACATTTAACCTGACTCTCGTCCTCTGCTCATAATGTTCTGAATATTCTTCCTAATGAAGAGAAATCTGTTTCTGTGTTCGGCACTGCAGTCAATCCCAGGCTGGATTTGTCACACACAGTATTTTTATCAAGTTTTGTTGTTACATGATTCTCCCAATATGTGATTGTTGATTTAATGAATTTTGAGAACATGACACCATTTTGAGCATTTGCTTTTTGCAAACAGTAATATAGTTTTGGTGTTTGTGTCACCTATTCTCAAAGCTTTTTTCAGTATACCTGAAGAATGGAGAAAACCTGTAGTAAGCACTGACACAACCACCTCAACTCTACACTGTCTTATTTTCTGGTCTAAAAGTCATCTGCAGCCACAGTGCACATACAGTTTAAACCAGATAATTAATTAGCATTTTGACTAAAATTGTTTGCTAAATTAAACGTAAGGGATTTGGTTGACATGGTAATGTCAACACAGTTTATGGTCACAAAAGTGGTCTTGTGACTGGAAGGTTCTGGGTCAGTAAAGCAGGAAAAATGCACAATTATCGCTTCTTCAGTACCAACTCTTGAAGTGCCTTTGTGCAAGGCAATTGAACCATTTAAGTTACAAACTTGTATTATTCTGCTCATGCTAATCTTGTGTTTTTTGTTCCTATGTGTGTGTGTGTTTTAGCTGGCTAACCTTGAGAGGAAATGGCAACACTTGGAGCAGAACAACTTTGTAATGAAAGAGTGTATCCTTCTGATATTTTTGTCTTTATCACTTTATTGCATAGTTTTTGTTTGTGTTAAAGACAGTAAGTGGAGTGTTGCCTCTCATCACTTCCAAAGATTCAAGCCACCCATTTGTTACACCAGTGATTTTTCCTTAACTGCAGTATCAGTCATTGCCTCTAAATCTCAGGAGAGTGACTACGACTCTGTTGCCAAGAGCATCTCGCAGCAAGTGGCAGAGTACAACAAGAATCTTATAGACTCCTTGCAAAACAACAGGGGTTAAACACACATCAACACATACACACAGACTGCAGATGTCTTACATATAACATGTTTTGTATGGCAACACTTGGTTGCATGACATGACATCTACTCGGTTATCACCACACATTTCAGTTAATGTCATGATAAAGTGGTTATGGAATAGTTTAACACTGATGCTCAGTTGTCTATTGACAAAGCGTTGATGCTGAACAATGCGCCACTTGTCTTTGTCATTTGCTTTTGCCCTCTGTGCAAAAAGACACATTTTGCAGTTGTCTTAAAAACTTAAACATTGTGTTTTGCCAGTTAAATATTCAGTTTAGTTTTTTTTTGTGATAATGTGGCACTGTTTTACAAACTCTACCTGCTTACTGTCCTTTAAAAATATGTACAATTGTTTGTTTAGTCAGTTTGTAAGTATTTTTCTATTATATTTTGTATTAAAACGTATAGGAAGTTCTGCTGCATCCCATGTCACTACTGTAGGTTTCTGTGAATGTAGCTTCAAAGTGCTCAGATAATTTGAATAAAGAGGTTTTGAGAACATTTTAATTGAATGTCTTAAGTTACAAATTGATGGCTCTGCTGTTAAAAGCGCAATGTAAATAAAGATCATTCATTCATTAAGCCCATAAACGTCTGTGGGGGTGGGACTGACAGACAGACAGGCACGTTTCTCTATCATGCTCGCAATGTTTTGAAGTGGAGGCTTGTGGTCGTAAAATGTAACGCATAGCGAATCGCAACTTGTTAATTAAAACTATTTTATTAGAATATAATAAAGTAGCCGGCTGGACTGATTAGTCGGCAGTTTGACCGCCAGCCGGCGCTAATGGAAAGCGGGATTTTCTCGCTGTAGGGCCAACTAGATGAACGGGATTCGTCGAGTTTATTTTACAAGTGGAAATCTAGCGTAAGAGAATCTGCTCTGACACAGAGTATTAGCTAAAAAGACACATACACAACTTGCATAACCTACAGGGCTAATGATGATAAAAGTCGAAACCATATTAAAGCTGCAAGCAGCGTTGAGGGGCCCTCGCACATCTGCGCACGTCGGGGCGTGCAGCATCTGCCTCTTCACGACCAGACACGGTACGGAGAGGTTAACCGGGAGGAACGGGAAGATTTGGGACGTGAAGGCCGGTGACGGGGTCGGCAAAGACAATCATTTATAAATAGATAATTCATCAGGGTTTTCCCTAACACTACAAAACGTTTTTCACAGCGTGTTAGTTGAATGGGAAGAAAATAAATTATACTGAGTGTTCTCTATCATGTTTTGCTATAATCTATGGTTGCGCTGGTTTGTCAGTCCTCTCAAAAATATTTAAGAGGACAGAGGTCAGTGTGTGTGTTTGTGTTGGAGCTGAGATCCTAAACACACACGCAGAGCACAGAGGGAGAAGTGGAGAAGCAATACAGAACATGCAGCTGATGCAGCCAGCAGCTGCTGACATGGTTACCTGTGCCGGTTGTAATTCTTCAAATTAATATAGGTACAATAATGTATCTGCTTGATAATATTGCTGAGTGAAGTTTAGAGAGAATGAAGAAGACAGACATCAGTCAGAGTCAGTCCTTTCTCCTGTCCTCCTCCCTCTGCTGCTGTCATGTAAATCCAATGACGATTGTCTCACAAGACTTACTTCTTGATTCCAGAAGGTGGCGCTATGACTATGACTGAATATTGTCATATAGATGTCATCAGATCAGGTGTAGGTGGCGCTATTTTTTTTTCTCCCCCCCCCAAAAAAATTAAATAATTAACAAGCTTAGTACTGGTGGATTCAATGTCTTAGACTTTCACACTCTACATTCCACTTTTAAAATTAAGTGGATGAAAAGGTTGTAAGGGCAAAATTTCTCTATTTCTGTTTACTCGATATGTTTTAGTGTGATAACTTGTTTTCTAGTCAATCAATCTTAATTCTATATACTTAAACAGAGATGACCTAAAACAGAAATTATTTAAGGTACATTGGTATCTTGGTTGGTTATAGCGGGAGGACAAATTGTTTGTAATCAGGAGAAAAGACAGATGCAGTCTGGGGAACAGTCTGCCCTGGGTTTCCAGCCTTGGGCAGGAAAACGTAGCTAGAGACAGAACTATCAGAGTATGGAATCACCTCTAACAAAGATAGTCTGTCTGTGGATTTTAAGGTTATAAGTATGTGACAGCAGCTTTCCTTCTTGGTCAGACGCGTCAAATGCATTTTGGTGTATGATCTCTGTCCTTCAGCTGAAATCGGATTGACTTTGTGTGCTCGCCTGCACTCCCTTTGATTTACCCTTTTTTATCCTTATTTACCATTTCATCTGATTGTTTCATTCTTTTCTTAATTAAATATACAAAAGACAACCGCTTGTTGGATCTTCATTTTATTTGCTCACTTCTCCAAAGGAAATACACAATTTCCACCACAAAGGTACAAATCCAAATTCATTATGGAACTTTATTTCAACATATGTAGGCTATTTGAAGCCTGAGGGTCATATGTTCACTTATAATGAATTTTTATCAGAACATAACATTCCTGTACTCCTGAGAGAATTTGCTAATGTTTTTTATGCTATTCCGTCAGGTATTGAAATGTTGCTGTCCTCTGCAACCAGAGATGTTATCCATCCAACTATTCCACTAGAATTTTACATAGGGAATTCAGATCATTTTTTGAGTGTAAAAACTAATAATAAATGTATAAGGGAAATAATCCAGAGGGGCACAATTGTAAACCAGCTCTACCTCTGTTTGTTTGGAATAATTTGTATATTGGTATAAACTGGGACAAAACATGGTCATTAGCCAGGAATTTTTTGTTTCAAATAAGGTGCTGGAGGTGTCTCTGAAAATATTACACAGGTGTTATCCAGTCAATTCTGCAATTGAAAAATATAGGCTAAATGCTGACCCTCTTAGTTTCTTCTGTCACCACACTGATGAAACGACAACTCATCTTTTTTGGGACTGTACCTTTATTTGATCAGAAAATTGGACACTCAACTCAAGCTCAAGATTGAATATATTTTATTTGGTTGATTTTTTTATCAATTGCCTGTCAAGAAAATGTATTTCATTAATCTTATCTCTTTATTAGCAAAATTCCAGATAGCTACACACCAGCAAATTTGAAAAACAGAAACCCAACCTTACGGTCTTCATATCCTACTTGAAATCTTACCTGGACACACACAAATTCTAAATCTGTGAAAACCAAAGCCTCATGTAATGAATTTGATTTGTTATAATTTTGTTTATGTCTGCCCTTAATTTATGTATTTCCTTTTGTGTTATGTTCTGTGACTAGCCAACCTCAAGCATTGTCTTGTTACTGTTGTTGCCTGCTTTAAGTTCTATTGTGTAAATAAAGTTGGAAAAAAGAGAATGAAAAAAGACAGTTGAGTACAATTTTCACCCCAAAAGTCACCCAAATTGATGTGAAAAAAGCAACATTCGCCAAAAAGCGAGTTGTTTGCATCCCTTTAATAACCAATAACACAGTTAAAGATGTAATTTGTCTGGCTGGTGCAACAAAGCTAACAGAAGAGCCAGTCACATGTAAATCAGTAGCAGTCTATACATACCCACACACTCCTGAGGGTTGAAACCATAGACTACAGTCTATTGTTGAAACACACAGAATGCATCAAGCTGGGTAGAGCTGCTGCATCCCAATTATTTTCTATGAGAAGCGACAAATTTAAGGAGCACCATGCTGGCAGCGGAGACAAGCAGGTAGTGCAGAGAGTGAGTTCACAACCACCACAGAACAACCACATGCAGAAAGGAAAAAAGACAAATATGAAAAACATTAATCCTACAACATTTTTAATGCAGAGTGAGATCATAACCATATTAGTATACATATAAAACCATGGGTATAGCTGATGCTCATTGTTTACATTTTCAAAATAGTTACAGTACTAGTATGTTAGAGTGACACAACAGAGCGGTGTTGGCTGAGAGGCTGAGGAAGGATCTTGTCTGCATATTCATGTACCAGTGCTCCACTGACAAGCCATCATTGCACTTTAGACACAGTCCCCAGCTTCATAGAGCTCACTGCAACCTTTAATCCCACCACCCAAGAAATATATATTTTAACAGAATTTTATAAATGTAAAGGGTTAATAATGAGATTATGAGAAGAAAAATGTCTAATAATGATTCTTTACTGTTTGATCAGTATGGACCATGAACATTTAACATTTAAATTGCAGGCAACATGATCAACAAGCCAGTGTAAAAGAAGTTGAATGTAGCTGGACAAACCAGTGAATACATGGATGAACGCGAATGTGACTGAAGCTGAAATTTTCAACCTAAACAGCCAATCAGATTTCACTGTGTTCTGTTTCCTTACCAACAGCCTTATGTTTCCTGAACTACATTCTTTCTACACTTTTTGTATGCTCTGGCATTCCATCCACCCAAAAGGTTTGGTCAATGGTGCCAATTCACCAAGTTTATCAAAGGTGACCTCTATGTAAAATTTCCCCTCTGGGAATTTCCCCCTGATTGGAGAGATTCCATTTAAATGAACTGATTTTGTTCCAAAATGTCACTGTTTTTTTAATGCCGGTATGACTGGGCCTCAAGTCCACAGCTCCCTGGCAGCTAGACCTGATGCAGGACCGTGATACTACATATCAGGCTCCTTGATGGCAATCACATATACCCATTTTAGGCATTCAGGCATTCATAAAATTTGTTACAGGAGGAATGTTCAAAATACAAAATCAGTGGAGCTTAGTGCTGCCACTAGTGGCAGAGGTCTTCCTGGCAACAGTCTGTGTTCGTACACCAGTACTGTTGTAATATATAGGTTCATCAACATGAGGCAAGTCATGTTTTGGTCAGATTTTTTTTTTTCTAATGTTTTCTTGGGAGAGTCTTCCCTCTGGTGAGTTCATATTTTCAACACTCTTCTGAATGCCTGAGTTACTGATATGTTTCTGTTCCCTTTGACAGCCGTTCAGGAATGATATGTAGGTAGCGTGGTCATGGATGACCCCATGACCATGCTACCTATTCAACAGAATACTCAGTTTACTCAAGAGACTTGCTGCCATGTTACACTGTAAGCACAAAACCTTCATATCAAACAGCTTTATCTGGAGTTGCCTCTGAAAAGGTTCATTCAGTTGCAGTGAGCACTGTTTGTCCTGTAGCTCCCTGTAACTACAGAGGCAGAGAGCAGCTTATCACATTATCTCGAGATAACAAATGGTGCTCATTTTTAGTCTTTAGTTTTACAGACATCAAACTTGTTTTCTGGTTATAATGATTTCCATGTCTCATTATCTCAGGATAACAGTTTTCCTTACTTCATTAAATTATTCAAGTGGCTTTTATCATCATTTGGCCTTGTGAAAAAAGCCAGGAATGAACAGAGCAAAAATGAATGGAAGTAGGCCTATATGACAGTTTCTAAACACCACTTGTCCTCAGATAACTATGTTGTGATCATATGACAATAGCTTGATACCTTGAGGTGACAAGATAATTAACGGTTTCCTTGGAAATAACACAGGGAAAAAAAGCCAAAACTTACTTTGTAATTTAACATATCAAGATAACATCTCTGAACATCATAACCACCCTTGGCTGCTCTCAGCTTCTGTCAGCTGTGGAGAGTTTACTTGTTAGTGCACATCTCGGAGGCATCACGTTGTGCATACATCAATGCATATAGTATTAACCTGTGCAGGACACAGTTTACTGTAGGACATGATGCCTCAAAGATCACTGTGGAATCTAGCTTATCTACGGGCTACCCTCTGGTACTGTTGTGAGATAGGCATGTGCAGAGATGATTACAACAGTATAGTATACTTCCACCTTGATTCAAAACATCTCTTGCGTATGTAAAACACAAAGAATATTAATTACATGTTTTTTACAATCACACTGAACAAATGAATGATTAAATAGGACTAAAGTGATGCTTTAAATAACAGAAAACAAAAGGAAACAAGGTTGAGTTACAAATGATTAAAAACATTATTTTCTAGTTTTAGCTATAACTTCTGTCTTGAGTGCAAAGAATTAATGGACTGGTTTTATCAGAGCAGTGCATTTGTGGCCAATGTCAGCAGTCAATCACGAGCCAAACTCCACTGTTTCCTCTGTGATGGGCTTGAACTCGTAGGTCCCTCTCCCGTCCATATGGAGATAATACTTTATGACATAGATGAAAACATATAAATACAAAGTCAGTAAGAAAGAAAGAACACATCTAAAGTACGCAGTGCTCTAATAAGTACAAACTAGGTAAAACAGATAATGAAATCTGTCAATGCATTCAAATCTGTCAAATCTTATACTCCACTCACCAAAGCACTCGCATACATTACTGAAGTTACTCATTGTTCACATTTTATGGATTTGTTTTGTAAATAACTTTAATAAAATGTTTACATTTTTGACCTCCAGCCTTTTGTGTGCTCTCCCTCCTTCTTTGGCTGAACCGTAAGCCAGTTCATGACAACCTTTCTTATTCTTCCATTACAATTAGGGCTTCACTATGCTTCAGATGAAAAGTTTGTCGGAGAGTCCATCAGTGTGTCAAACCCCCTCCCCCCACACCTTCCATTTCTGTAACTTTCTGAAACAGGTTCTCCGACAATTAAAAAAATGTCGGAGGTGTTTGGAGGTGTGAAAGCTGCTTTTCATTCCTTTTTGTTTTTCAGCTACTTAGTCACTTTTCATGTGTTGAACTGGGTGCAACACCATGACAGCAAGCTTTTCACACCGCCTTCCTTTTTGACTTTAGACATGATCGATGACTATGGGGCTTTTTTTCCTATCTTTAATCAAGAGAGTGGTCTTTTCAATTTGAGAGCATGATTTATTGATTTCATGTTCAGATTTTGTAATACTCTCTCAAAACCCTGCTCTCACACTCAAATAGCCCCTGCTTGCGTTTGGATTTGCTCTGCTTCTGCTCAAACTGTATGCTTGCACTCGGATATATTGTTGCTTGCGCTCCAGGTTCAGCCCTTCTCCTCACACTCAGGCTGCTTCTGTGCACTTGTGAAATCTGCTCTTGGATTTTTTGTGCAACTAGCCTGTCAAAATTCCCCAACCAATAGAATGCCAGCTGTAGGTTAACCGCAGGAAATGATCGCTGCCTCGTTGTGGACTCCCGCACAGGCGGTTACTCTTTAACCGGGTTCATCCACTCCCGCCCTCCCCGGCTCTATTATATGTAGTTAATACATATACCAGTGACTGAACTTTTACTATAGTACCTAATATAATATACAAGCGCCCATACTGTTTATTTTACTATAATAGCTACATGTAATAGTAGCCGTATAGCACACAGACGGGAGGCCGATGATAGGAAAACGATGTCACTTTCATGACTCAGGAGCGGGAGTCTAGCGGATCGCTGGACGACATGGACCACCAAAGTCAAGGACCTCAAGCAAGTTTTTTACTTTAATGATGCTATTACTGGAACCAACTGTTTTGTGACATTGTTTTATTTTGCCATACTTTGTACGCGGCAAGGATGTCATGAATCCACGTCAGCGCATGCTCACTGACAAACATGGCTGTGCCCATTTTGTTGTTAGTTGCCTAGTAACAGTGTTGCCATAGAGTACAACACTTGAAAGCCAAGGATATTGGATGTATTCTTGCGCCACAAATATGACTTTATCAATTCAATTTGAAGGAAGTTATAGCACCATTAAAATAAAAAACTTACTTGAGGTCCTTGACTTTGACGGTCCATGTTGGCCAGCGATCCGCTAGACTCCCACTAGCGTTTTCCTCTCACCGGCCTCCCATCGGTGTGCTATACGGCTACTATTACATGTAGCTATTATAGTAAGTCTGTTGTGATGAACCCATGAGGCAGGGGGGCTTAATTCTCTTGGCTTTTCTATCCTAAATAATGTGAATGCCACCCTGAAACTCTGTTATACTTATTTCGGCATTATCCTTATGCAAAAACTATGGAGAGATATTCCATTAGTCATCAATGATAACATAATCTCTGACTTATTATTCATATTTTTGGAAAATGTACTATTTGGTTTCAACGTTTTTGGTTTAAAAAATGTATTTAATGAATTTTCATTCAATTCAATTCTAGACTGACTCTTTATATTTACAGAGACCCAACAATTCCCACCATGAGCAAGCACTAGGCGACAGTGGCAAGGAAAAACTCCCTTTTAACAGGTAGAAACCTCGAGCAGAACCAGGCTCTAGGTGGGCGGTCATCTGCCTCGACCGGTTGGTCGGTCGGTCGGTTGGTTGGTTGGGGTGGGGGGGGTGGGGGGGGGGGGTATGAAGGCTGTGAAAATGTTTGAAATGTGCTCTTATTCAATGTTTTCATGGTAAGACATCCCCCTGGTCTGTTACTGGTAATGACCTTTTTCTCTAAATAAAGTTGAGAATAAACGAAACAAATTTTTAGCTATTATAGTAAAATAAAAAGTATGGGCGCTGATATACGGTATTTATATTAAGTATTATAGTAAAAGCAAAGTAAAAGAAAAAGTACGGTCACTGGTGTATATATATATATATATCTATATATCTATATCTATATATATCTATCTATATATATCTATATATCTATATCTATATATATCTATCTATATATATCTATATATCTATATCTATATCTATCTATATCTATCTATCTATCTATATATATCTATCCATCTATCTATCTATCTATATATATAAATAACTGTATATATATATATATATATATATATATATATATATATAAATAACTGTATATATAATAAAGCTGTGCAAGCAACAACATATCTGAGTGCAAGCATACAGTTTGAGCAGAACAGAGCAAATCCAAGCAAATGCAGGGACTATTTGAGTGTGAGAGCAGGGTTTTCAGGGAGAGTATTACAAAATCTGAACATGAAATCAATAAATCATGCTCTTAAACTGAAAGACCATGCTCTTGATTAAAGATAGGAAAAAGCCCCATAAATGACACATTGGATGAACTACTTTGTTTCAAGCATACAGAGAGATTTAGGCTAACACATATGCTGTTTTGACACAAGACTAGGTTTGTGTAAAACCTTGTAGTTTTTCATGCTATTATCCTGTGTTGTTCTGTGTACACTGATAGAAATATGTCTGATGCTTCGACTGGCCAAAGAAAGTTGGAAATGGGGAATTCTCAACTAATAATTAGAATAATAGACATTTAGGGGTCAGCCCTGTTGTAGCCTAACATGTACTAATGTCTGACGATCATACTAGTAGCAAGTAGCAAGAGTGAAAAAGACAGGTAAAACTACACTAAAAACAACAAACTACAGTGAAACATTAAAGGTGGCTGCGGGAATCTGAGGGATTTAATTTGAAGTCAGAAGAACACGGATGATATACAGTCCTTACCTTGTGGTGCTTCCACAGAGACTTTCTGTGGGACACTGTGAACAAGGTGATGCCCACCTGTGGATCAAAGAAAACACAAGTAATACTAGACTCCATAGCGGTTCAACACAAAACGCAAAAACTACCCACATCTACAGGATGTGAGTCACTGCAACATTAATCAGTTATTACTGCATTAATCCTGAGACATTTGAATTTTCATAAACAAAGATTCTTATAAACGGTGGCAGTCAACTGGCCTCTAACAGGACCTTGTTTGTGTACAAACAGATTGTACTGTGCACAATAACATTTGATGGACTGCTTTATAGCACTAAACCCAAAAGGAAAGTCTGGCATTTACAAATGGCAAAGAGCTGAAAGACTGGAAAGAGATTTATCTTCTTCAGTGAGGGATGGAGGGGTTTAAGAATGGAAACAGGGTTTTAAAAAAAACAGCCTTTTAAAGAACAGCATGTTAGCATGTTTTTGCTCATTTGACAACACTGTGGATTGTTTTGTAGTGCTTCCAGCACATTGTGAAGCATTTACCAGTTCTCCTTGATGCCTTTTTTTCCCCATTGTCAGCTTCCACTAGAGAAGCTGATATAAAATTTACGTCTTCTTTGACTGTTTTGATTTTTGTTACATTGTATGCCACAAGCATTTGCTTTGGTTTGCCTGTTGGCTTACTGAACAATTACAGATAGTCTCCTTATGCAACAGCAGAGAATAAAGTAAAAACAACAATAGGTAATAAGTAAACTGCTGGCAGTTAACATGTCAGTCATTTCTTATTGCTCACTGACTATGATGGTGTGTTTGAAAATGGTGTGTTTAAGATTTTTACCAAGCTGAGACCAGATGTAAACCTTGTTTCTCAGAGATGTACTGTATTTGTGTGTATGATGTGTGGTTGGGTCGTACCGCCTTGCAGTGGCTGTAGATGTAATCCTCCACATCTACACTCACTGCACTGGTGCACTCATCCAGAATGGCAAACTGGGGCTTGTGGTAGAACAGTCTGGCCATCTACAGGCATAAACAGAAAAAGACACACTCATCATTTGCCAACACCAGAATCTTTGCCAAACAGAAAGTCTTACTAACCATAAAGTCTTACCATAACCATAAAGATTTTAATAGTAAACTTTACAAACCAGATGATAGGCATTAAGAACTGTGGCTTGACTTTTGAATAAATAATGGTCCACAGTGTTCAAAAACTGCCATATTTCTTGTACAGCCTGTTGACAGGGAGTGAGTGTGTCCTTACAGCCATCCTCTGCTTCTCTCCTCCACTGAGGACGTCCATCCAGTCCTGGACCGAGTCCCAGCTGCCCTCCCTGTCCAGGATGTGACCCAGCTGAACATTGTCCAGGTACTCCTTTAAGACCTGGACATAAGATAAGGCATGTAATTAGAAAACACACACAGTCAATGGATGTGTGAAATGTGTGAGTGTGTTGTGTCCCACCTGATCAGAGATGCCTTTCCTCCTCTGTTCTTCATAGGTGTCAGGGTAAATGACTTGGTCCCTCAGAGAACCCAGAGTCATGTAGGGTCTCTGAACAAACACAACAGGTTTGCATGAATCCCTCCAATTTAAACATTGTAGTTGTTGTAGTAGCCACTGATTTATCGGTATCAACGTAAATATTAGCTAATATACAAAAAGAACGCAGTCCATAATATAATTCAATTATACATTGTGTTTGTTTATATTTGTAATAATTATAGATTATATTATATACAGTATACTGTATATAATTTATAAAAACTGTATATAACTTCCAGTGAAGTTTACTGTTCAAAATGTGTTGTTACTGTGATCTTAGCTAAAAATGTTTATTATCTATGAGTAAATGTTCTGTTGCAGTACATATCTTGGTCACAACTCACTGTGTATTGTTGTATTGCAAATATTAACATCTGTCTCGGCTTTATAAATCCAGGATCGGTTTGTATCTAAGAAATTTTGCTTTGTCTTGCTCCAAGCGTAAACTAAGTTGCTGCTAAAAGCTAGAGCTGGAACATAGCTGAAGCTGAGGAGGTTTTGATGTTGTTACTGGTGGAGCAGAAAACATGGCCCACAGAGTAATTTTACCTGTGGAACGTAGAAGAGCTTTCCTCTCTCAGGTTTTGTCAGTTGTCCGCCGAACAGAGGCCACAACTTCAAAAAAGACATGTATATGTGTATAATTGCTTTATATACCAAAGAAAAAAACATATATGTAGAATATATGTACATTACTTTGCAGACCAAACTGATTAACTGTGCTTTCCATTAAGTCACCATTACAGTGTTAATTTTGTCAACAAAAACTATGACGAAAAATATATGTTGGCAACCTATTTTTCACGGTGAAAACAAGACTAAAACTAAATAAAAAGCAACCGTTGAAAACGAGAAATTTCTTTATAAATGTATTACATTTTCCGTCAAATGAACAAATGAACTAAACACTCTTTTAATGCAGTCTTATTCATCTGCGGAATCACACACTGTAGCTCCTGATCAGTAAATCACTTTACTCCGTCGCCCAAAATATCTCTTGTTCAAAAGTTGATTTAGCTTGACCTGTTGCACCACCCTTATTAGGAAGCATCTTGCATTCAGTAACTGTCTGAAGTTACCAGTTCATGGAAGAAACAGATTTATGGACTAAATTCCTCTACAGTCCACTGAGAATTAGACATAAGCAGCAGCAAAACAGCTGGGACAAACTACGAAAACATGCAGGTCACCAAAAGGTAAGCTAACGCAACATTGTCAAGTGCTGTGGATGTGGATGTAATGTTAACATTAACTTACTTTTAGTCGGTTAGCTTTTGTGTTGTAAGATTCAGGATTAATGTCGGTAGTCAACCATCTTCCTCTAGATGTTAGCTTATCACTACCTTATCCAGTGTTCTAGCTTCTCCTCAAGCTAAACCAGACAGTGTATTTCTTGACTGATGCTGCGGTAATGCTAATGCTAGGTGAGCACAAATTGAAGGAACTGGCAGGATTACATTTCACTGTGATTGTACCTTATATGATTACATGTGACAAATAAACTTGATTGATTGATTACTGGAAGGTTTCTCACCTCTCCGAGTGCTCTGAACAGAGAGCTCTTTCCACAGCCATTAGGTCCACACACAAGAACATTGGTGCCAGACTTCACCTTCAGAGGACAGAGAAAAAATGATATGTTGGAATACAATATGACAGAGAAACACAAAAATCATGCATTGGTCTGTATGATAAAAAAACTAAACCAAAATTCAACTAAACATATGGCAATGACCTCAAATGTGAGGTCTCTGATCAAGATGTCTCCATTAGGTGTTGCTAATGGGGTATGGTCAAATCTGCAGAAAATGAAAAGAAAATGTTGCTTTAAAGCTGAGCTCATGAAAAGAACAGACAAACAAAAAATATGCCTTTGTTTATTCAAGTACAGAACAAGATACCTACTTGATGATGTTATCTTTGTTGATAATTTGACCACTTCCAGGTACCAGTGTGAGTTTCTCTGCTGTGTCTGGGTGAATGGAATAAACCAAAAATCAGTTAAGCTGAACAGTTCCAGTTATATGAGATGAACTCATCTCTGTGATATATTTCTTTGCGATTAAGAGTCATGTGTACCCTTCTCCTGGTGGGAGACCATGGTGCGTTCATATTTGCCAGCATTCAGCTCCTTTAGGACTTTCATCAGTTCAGTGATACGAGCTGTGAATCTGTGGGGGACATGCACATGAATCAAAAAATCAGATAAACATTTGTCCATCACAGCCAGAAACAATTCGGCTCCAAGACCGGAGCTACATTTAACCTTATTTGTTTGTTTTTTGACAGACAGGCAGATATATATATATATATATATATATATATATATATATATATATATACACACAACACCCAACCAAGATACCAATGTACCTTACTACAAAGATGACCCAAGACAGAAATTATCCAAGTATGTAGAATGCAGACTAAATGACTAGAAAACAAGTTATTACACCAAAACGTATCTAGCAACAGGAAAAGAGAAATTTTGCCGCTCATCCGATCAACACCACACTTGGCGGTGCATTGCTGAGGACCCAAGGGAGTGCTGTGTTGAGTGCGAGCTCTTGACATCTACGGGACGTATTTATTAGTAATATTAATTAGTACATACTGTGTAGTCTATTTAGATGGGACCTAAGACATCCAGGAAATGTAAGTGTGCCACTGTGTTTCTCCATACCCAAACATTTCAAGCATAATTTTCGGAATGAACGCTTTTGTTCCCAGAAATAGTATGGTCCCACATACCTAGTTGTTGGCAATGACAGCAGCGAGTTGATTATCTCACGCTACTTTTGAAATGCCCATCCCTAATTGTGTCCTGGGCATCACCATTCAATAGTCCTGACTCTGCTGAATCTGGGAATATAGGTTTACTTGATGTAAAAAAACAGCCAAAAAAGGCTAGTCTTTCAGAACGACCGCGGTTGTTGGGTTAGGGTTTTTCAGAATTCACTGTTTTCAATTTAAGCACATTTTGTGATCAGATAAGAGTGTCTAATCGTGTGGTGGATGAATACAAATTCAACAATTCAATAAAAAAATATTGTACGTACTTTTATTAACTAAAATGTTGATTAAAACATTTGGTACACCTTATTTTTTATGAGCTAGGCATACTTGATTCAAATACTGAAGATCCTGATTCTAAAGATGAAAACTATTAAGTTGATCAGTTTAAATAACTGATATGATATGAATGAAATATTTTACAGACAATGTGACTGACAATTGACCTGACGCGATCTGCTAGAGAGAAAACTTAGTGGTGTTACAGAGTGGGTCTCTTCCCTCACAAAGGCTGAGTACAGAAACCGGCTGCAGAGAGCACTTGAACCCGACAACAGACAAGTTTCATTTTGGCCTAAGTTACTCACGGCATTAACATTAATTAGCGAAAGCTGATATGACCTGCTGTCAGCGCCATTTCTCAATGTTTTGTACTAAGCTCTTTGCTAATGATAATTAGCGTCACATCTCAAAGCAAATCTCAGTGTCTGCTTCGATATCGACTGTAGCAATGAAGAAATGAAACAGCATGTCCGACAGCTCCCTGTGTGTGTGTGTGTGTGTGTGTGTGTGGATGAGGAGTGGAGCCCCGTCCTTTGTGAAACACCAACACAGAGAGCAGCCCATACATGACACCAAAACATAGCAGTATATTTTTTTCGGCTTAGGCGCTGTGAAAAAACGCAGGGAAAAGCATGATTTTAATAAATTGCATCCACATTTTGGCAATTTCTACGGTATTCCACATTTTACTAATTCCACGATTCCGTCTTTGTTTTCCGCATCACAGAAATCATGGCCCTGAGGCCAAGTAAAATGAAGTTTATTTATCCCTGGCTACTCCTATAGTTTTAAACAGGTCACTGAATACTATCAGGACGTTCAGACTCTGGACTAACACATCTACGAGCTAAGACTAATATGCTTTTTATGAATTTTTTATGTTCACCTTTTTTGTACTGTTGTTTAACACTCACCCTGAGAGGCGGGTCATCTCTCGGCCAGCCAGTACAATCCTGCCCAGTGCTTGGGACAATCTCAGCAGCATCCTCCCACTCTGGTAGTAGTCCTACAGGCCACACAGGTCCAATCACATTAGTTCTTTTTAATTCCTTCCTGGCTGCCAGTGGCAGTAAACAAATGGATGTCCCCTCACGCTCCGCGCAGGGTGAGATCTGTGTGTGACATGTAGGATAAATGCGTGTCCTAGCTATAAATACCACGTGGTACCCTACATACAGCCTCTTTGATCTCCTCACTGTTAGCCTGGCGTTCTCTGCCGGTTAATGCTCCACAGATCCGTGTTTCAGTTCTGTATTCTGACAGCAGGCCCAGGAGAGTTTGTTCATCCTGCCTGTGACTTTATGGTCAGAATGCATTTTTTTGACCTCTAAGGCTGTGGTTGGCAGGTTATCCTACCTCTCCTTTCTTTCCTATCTGGAGTGTCCTTGTCTTTGTGCTGGCTCACTCAGCAGCTACACTGACCGTCTTAAACAGCTGGTTGTGCTATTCAATTCCTTTGGGTGCTAGAGGTTCCAGTTGCATGCAGTGGTTAGTCGACAGCTCTTGTCTGGATTTCATAGCCTAGTTTGTTAAGTTACATTAAAGTCAAGCAGCTAGCTTGGAGCCTACAACTGGTCTTATAACTAACTGCTGAGATATTGGGCTCCAATTGCGTTCTGTGGCCAGCCACTGTTCTTGCTTGGATTACTTGGCTATACTTGCAATTCAGATGAACAGGCTAGCAGCAGGTTGGATTAGCCTAACTGGCTAGCCACTGGTTTGTCTGGTTGCATTTGTGTATAACACCTCTGCTAGAGGTTCTGATTCGCATCCTGTGGCGGAGTCACAGTTCTCGCAGATTTCCTAGCCTGACCCCTTTTGAAACGATGCTGGTGTGCCTCTTGTGGGGTGTGGGTCACCTTAGCGAAGCCCTGTCTGACCCATGTATTAACTACAGCATTTTGCCAGGACAGGAATCACAGGGATCACATGCCCCCTGTGGACCAGTGTATTGCTTCACTCATCCTCTCACCAGATGAGGCACTAAAGGCCAAACCTCGCTGTCCCAGGCCACATTGCCAGGTAACTTCTCTTGAAGGCTTATAACACTGCTGCCCGGATCCAGCGCCACAGCAAAGTGAGCCGCTACATGGGAGCTGCCGCTTGTCCTGCAGGCCTTGAGCAAGTCACCCTTTAAGCCTATGGTAGGGGTGACCTTGAGAATTATGTATATGAAAACTGCTTTTCTCCTGGCAGTTACGACAGTACTTTCTATCAGTCCTACAATTCCTGAATTCCTGGATGACTGCCAGTCATGCCGGTCACTCAGAACCTTTTTGGGGCGAGAAGAGGATGTAAGCTACTATGTGGTGCTTTATAGCTGGGACACGAAGGTAGCCTACATGCCACACACGTGACTTTGCTTATATAAGATCTTGACCTGCGTGGAGCATGAGGAGACACTTTGTTTACTGCCACTGGAAGTCATCCAGGTATTCCCAGAACCATAACTTCCCTTAAACCTCATAGCCCCAAAACATCACTGAAAAGCATTTTCAAAGCAAGCTGTACTGTTTGTGTTTTCTACCAGAAAGTCATTGGCGTTTCTTAATTTTAAGGTGGCGTCATTGGATAAGATATGTTCATTATTGTCAAAATTACCTTACTGATGTGTGCTTATGCAGTTGTATGCTCTGACCGGTTTGAAAAGTGATGCATTAACATGCAAGGCCAGGTTTCCATACGTTTCCAATCATTTACACAGTATGAAAATCAACTTGTAGCTACTTAAGTCAAAACTGTCTCAGAGTCATTTAAATCTCCAAAGGGAAAACTGTACTGCTTTCCACAAAAGATGTATTTCTATTTTTAAGTTTCATGTTTTAATTTGCCACCAAAAACCACGTGACAAAGCAGGTGAATCTACATTATCTCACTTTGGCTCTCTCTCTGTGTGTGTGTGTGTGTGCGTGCGTGCGTGCGTGTGCTTTCTCTGACCTCCAGCAGCTCAGAGTGTGAGCTGTGCAGGTGTCGGGGGTGAGAGAGGTTTAGGAATGGCCGGCTCACCACCAGGTAGCCCACCACAGTGGCCAGGTCTGCAGAGGAACAGCATGTGGACACATAAGGAACACAGAATAAACACACATGTTTTTGGGGCAACTGTGGCTCAGGAGATAGAGCGGGTCGTCCAATGATCACAATCACAGGGTTGGCGGTTCAATCTCCGCCTCCTCATGTCCACATGTTGAAGTGTCCTTGGGCAAGACACTGAACCCCAAATTGCTCCCGATGTGTGGCCAGCACCCTGCGTGGTAGCTTGCTGCCATCTCTGTGTGTGTGTGTGTGCTTGTAAAGCGCTTTGGATAAAATCACTATATAAATGTAGCCATTTATCATTTGAGTGGGTTTAATTTTATTAATATAGTACAAACATTGTCCTGCTTGTATTTACACAAATTCTACAGAATTCTCCATCACATGGCCAGAGACAAGGATGTTGTCTCTCACCACTTTTATTTGCTATAGCTATCTTGATTAAAACACAGTTTTGTACAAGTCAGTACCAGTGTTGGTACTGTTGTGCATGTTTTTTTTTGTGTGTTTTTTTTCTTACCACCTACATTCGGTACAGCAAGGTTAATTAATACCAAAGAAAGAAATGTATTTCCTTACATTTGGCAATTATGCTATCCACAAATCCCATGGAGAAGCGAAAGAAGATGAAGTTATGCAAGTGGTCCACCTGGAAGACAAAAAAAACATGTTCACATTCAGAAGTTCGGAAAACACACAGTAATGAGGACTTGCAAAACTTTGTTTCCCCCTTTTGGGCAACCCTTCCAAATATATCTGTCCCAAATAAAAAGTTTTCTTTTTTTTTTTGGACTATCTGTTCCTTTCAAGAGAAAAAGGTCAAATGAACCTGATTTTTTTCAGCTGTTTTCAGAGTCGATAAAAGCATCAAATGTAGCTGTTGTATATGTAACACTGCCTTTCAATAAATGGTTCAGAGCAGGGTTGAACTTTTTACTTTTTTTGTCTGTCACTCAGAAATTTTATCTGCCACTTTTGAAATCTAAAATTATCTAAAAACATTTAGATAATTTAGACATAATTTAATGCAAATAATGTTGTCATTCAATGTTATGTTTACAGAAAAAACTTTACATGCATGTTTACATGCACAAAGGACCCATGTCTTTCAGTACACGGCCCCTTAACAATTACTAACAATCAAGTATTTCAAAAGGTACCAGCAGACAACAAGAATCACAAAGCACACAAGAATATGAAGTTCACCACAGTGTATTATACAGTCAGTGCTCATTGCAAAACTCACAGTTCAACCACAAATGAATGAGTCTTTATTAATCATTCAAATTGCCACAAGAGTCCATATCTCAACAAAATCCTCCTCTTCGAGATCCCACCAAGCAAACAAAAAATATTCAGTTTGAGTTTCAATATAAAAGTTGGTCAACAAAAATAAAACCAAGTGATGCATCTTGCATGTAATAGACAAGCTTAGTGATTCTCCAACAACACCGGAGGCAGTCCGGCAAGTGTGGACGGTCTGTTCCTCTTTCCCCTGGTGAGTAGATGTGTGCCATTTTGGTTTGAAACGCCAGCATAGATATTCCCTGAGCTGACTGGTGGGTGTGTGTGTTGTGTGTGTGATGCAGGGTGTGTGCATGCTTAAAGGGACCAATCGCAACAATACACTAACCTTACTAAATGCGTCTTTCTGTTGTGCATTTTCCCTGTCCACCAAAGTGGCGGATGGCCTGACAATTTTACCCGCTACTGCCAACAATTTACCTGCATTTGGTAGGTGCCAATTTCAGACCCTGATTCAGAGGCAGAAGATTTTATCTGCTTACAAGTTTTGGACCTGGTTGATGACCAATGACAACACAGCACTGCTGTCGCAATTTAAAGGTGCTATATATGAGATATTGAACATTAATATAACAGCAAACAACTATTTGCTATGTAAATATATAGTGGAGTAATGGCATCCTAATCAGAGAATGACCTCACATTCAATCTGTGTGTGTTGTACTTCTGTGAGCTTCTTTGTTTTGGTAGCCTGTCCGGCCGCGCGTGCATGTTGGTGCATGTTTGTGCATGTGAGTCCCCCCCACGTTTATAAAGAAACAGAGAGTGATGCCCACACAGCATTGTAAAACCAAAATGTCAGAGTGCAGATCAAAGTGTTCAGCTGAAAGCATTCTTCATTCCGAGCTGCCTGCCCTCACCACCACCACCATCCGGTTCTTTCTGTTATTTGCAGTCTCTCTTCTTTTCCCCCTCTCCTCTCTGTACGTCCATGAAGTAAAGTACACTTCCCCTCCAGTCAGCAGTCAACATGGACAAAGAGAGACTATACCCGAGAGAGGTCAGTACCTCCGCAACTCGCTGCTGCAGACAGGGAGCGAGTGATAAATCCACTTTTTAATCCCAGAAGTTTAAAAAATTAACTTCAAGCTCACCTCCCTCGACAGGCTCAAATTTTCCACTATAGTTGAATATTTACTACTACTATTTATTTACTATTTATAGGCGGTTTTGGTGAGCTTTATTTTGTTTCTATCGAGTTTGAATGAAGAGTGTTTGTTTACAATCTGCAAGGTAAAATTTGTGTTTTTGTCAATGGAGTCTGGTGGCTTTGAGAAGAGCGATTTAACAGCTCTTCTAGAAAGAGGGGTGGTGTGGCCAACGTGCCGATTTGTTTTGGTCTAAGATGCTGGTGCTAGTGCGACATAGAACCTTTCAAGAGTAACTTAACACCCCATGAAAATCTTGTTTTATCTCACCTCCAGTGGTTCAACTTCTTACCTGGCTGCAGTGATGTACAGGTGAGCTTGACACCGTGACTACTGGGTGTGGTCACAGGTGCAACAAAACATGTTACTGACTCCACCCACCCACACAAATTAGAGATGTTGGTTGTGGTCAGAGGTGACAGAAGACCTTGTCATTCTACTGAAAATGGTAAATGCAATCCCTTGTGGGAAACACTGCTAAACTGTTACCCACCAGTTTCTTGAATGTGGCATAAATGGTCTGTTTTTCCCTCATGTTCCCATTGTAGAAGGCGATCTCCTCACTAAAGAGAAAAAAATGTCAATGTAGTGCTGTAGTAAATAGTTGTACAGTAATAGGGTTTGGGCAATTTCTGGTTTGTTAACCTATTGGTGATGAGGCGAGAGTTGACGTAGCGGTACTCTCCCTCGTAGCGCTGCTCACTGACTGTCATCTTGCCAATGGGCCTCCTCAGTCTGGTCAGGAACAGACCTGAGATCAGCAGGTAGGCCATCATGATGGTTGGGCCCTAGGTAGGGGAGGGGGGTGTACACAATGAAGTCACTTCCTGTTTAGCACTATGGTGTGTGGTAAAGACCATGGTGACATACAATACATCTCTCTCCTGTTCAAACGCAGGTCACAGCTAGTTAAAGGGGAAAAAAAGGAGGTTAAACCTTGTTGTAAATAAAAAGAGAGAATATAGATTTTCTTAGACGAAGATGTAGTTTACCTCAAAGGTTCAATCCCATTGTTAGAGCGCCAACTTGGCACAACCAAGTCCCAAATTCTCCCCTAGCTCATTTCTGATGTTTCGGAGCTAATCGGTAAACTTTTTAAAAGTTTTAAAACATCAACAGGGAGAGCTCTTTGCACTGTAACAAAGGAGTGTACCTTTCACCACCAGGAAATTATATGTCTCTCTGTAACATGGTGTATTACATGGGTGAAGCTACTGGCGGAACACCAAGCTAGGCTCTGAAACACACTTTGTCCAAAACAAGCTGCATAATGTAAAGAACATAAAAAATGAAAAGTCAAAAAAGAAAAGACAAAGAAAACAGTGTGGACCAAGGAAAGGGAATACAGTATACACATACAGTGCACGAAGCAAGCCCAGTTTACTTTTCTAGTGCATGCGCACTCTGTGCGGTACTCAGTCTATAAGTCAAACATCTGAGAGTGCACAGGAAGATTCATAAGAGCAGAATCAGATTTGAGTGTGCAATCCCAATCATGCACGTACTTGTTTCTAAATCTGCTCTCTCAATTTTCTCCAGCTGTTTTGGCTTCTGAGCACTTGAGAGGTCCCTTGCCAAACATTGTTGACAAGCAAGCTGCAACAGGACACACCCACATCTGGACATAAGATCATGTCTTTTTCAAAGTGCACAAAGAAAAAAGTAATCATTTAAATATATTGCTCCTCTATAAGGAGCAAATGGTGACCATATGACTATTAAGGATTTACATATTTTATTCCTTTTAATTTAGCCTAAAATTTCAATTTTGTGGGCGTGTGGATCTGCACTGTATATTGAAGTTCAGCGAGATTCTGGCAATCCAACAGATCCCCTTACTGTCACCTAGTTTATTCATACCGTATATCGGATTTGCACCACGCCTATTCTCAAAATGCTGTCATTCTGAATGTAGCCACAGCCCATAAAAATTGTATTAATATTATTTTTATTATAATTTATTTTTTATTTTTTTGTTTGAAGCATTCATTTTTTGAATCCCATATGGAGTCAGATCAGGTCACAGTAAACCCAACCACCCCATATCAGGATCATTAGATTTCTGAGGGCAGCATTCCACTCAGAAGTGACAACAAGTCTCCTTCATAAATGTTTTGCTTATAATGGTTCTAATTATTTTCTCTGTTAAAATTATTTATAAATGCGGAAAAAGAAGAAATAAGAAAACCCTACATAGAAGTTAATGCGAAGCTAACATGGCCTCAATTATATATAGATATAAATTTTAAATTAAGTTGACTCTGCAAATTACTCTGCCATAATGGCATAAAAACTAGATCATTTGCCAACACACTGAATGTGATTTTAGTCATTTAATGTTGGCACATTGATTGTTAAGATAATACAGACACCAAATACTATTTGTCTCCATCTAGTGGTTAAAAAGGCCACTGTAGTTATAGAATTCCTCTTGCATGCTCAAATTATCTGTTACGCTTCTGTCCTCCCTTGTCTACAAATCTAAATCTGCTCTTACAAATCCCTGCCTTTGCACTGTCAAAGTTTGACTTGCTGACTGAGTGGCATTCAAATTTGTTTTGAGCTTGCAGACTTGCGCAGATGACGCAGCCATGTGGAAACCATGAATAACCTCTGCTGGACAAGACTGAAAGACTACTTTCCAGATTTCTGATGACAATGCAATGGAAAAAATAAATTCTTCATGAGCCATAAACCATTGCAACCCAAAGCGTGTCCAAGCTGTGTTCATCACTTTTTAGTGTCCTCTGGAAACCGTTTCCGTTGTTGTCTATGCTACTGGTAGCCGTTTGTGTATTTGGTTGTGTTTTCTGTGTTTGAAACACATTTCTGTATTTGCAGCCTGTTTTCTAAATCCACACACAAATTAATAAAGATGTTTTCTTATTTTGCTTGTGTGCATGCACCATATGCATAGTGCAAAAGCATATGTCATAGTGTGGTTCCTATTTAAGTAGGTATGGTATGTGTAGTTATTGTATTTCCATAGACTGAAGAAAACATGAATAAGATAACCTGCTTACCTGAGCACCGATGGCACTTGTCAGCTTGAAGATGTACAGACCGATATCCAACAGAGGCTGCAGGACAGACACAGGATACACAGATTAATGAATAATACTTTGAAAAATTCTTGAGGATAGAGCTATTCAAACTCTGTTTGGTATGTATTTCTTGTCAATTCAGTCCAATCAGAGGAGCACTGGTCCTGGGTCAGCAAAAACTGATGGGCTACCCTAGCAGGTTTTTGCTTTGCCCTGCACTCATGATGCACACTGCTATTTTCCCAAGGCAGCAGGAAACACAGGCGCTCATATCATCATGATGTATGGGCTGTATAGTATATTGAGAGACTCAAAATCATTTGGGGAAATCTGGTTTCAGATTTGGGGTCACTCGGCAGGCCCAGTACAATGCCCCAGCAACAGAAAAGTGTGGGCAATAGCCCCATGTAACCTCTAACTCATGCCAAATGAGGATGTGTACATATCCAATGTCCAAATATAACACAACTAGACTGCCCTGTGTGAGTGAAATTTGTCATTGATGGACACATGGATAAAGATCATTCTAACATTCAGCACCAAAACATCTGAATATCTAGGGTATACAGAAGATTTTCTTACTGGTCCGTTCTCAAACTGCACCTCTATTGGCCCTCTACAGTGGGCCTGCAGTGTACACTGCTGACGAATATGAGGTTGTCATACGCAATGCAGGAATGCCATAAATAAGGGTAATCTGCTTGGCACACAGAGCTGGAGTGCTGATGCCACTGAAGCTCATTTCATTCTAGACAAGCACTTGCACAATACCCCAATATAATAATCCTACATTTCTCATTCACTGTGTATTCTATAAGATTGTAGAACATTACTCAGCTAAGAGCCAACAAAGTTTGGTACCTTGCTGAGGTTGGAGTAAAGGTCCACCACACTGTTGCAGAATTTCTCCACATCCTGTGTCAATAGCTGATCTGCATTGGCTATCCGGTTGTCCAGGTTTCCCATTTTGTAGTAGGTGAAACCTCTAAAAGAGCCAGAACACAGGGTGAACACTCAAAGATGCCAGGGAACACACAGAACACATGCTTCTACTTGTGACTGAACAGCGAGAGAACCAGAGAATCTCCAGGTGTGTGTCACAGATTCCGAATAGGTCAAAAACATGAGGTTAGAATGACTAAATGTTCCTTCTTTTCCACACCCAACAGGTCATCATGTTGCAATTTGCTGCATTTATTTTATTGTTTATTTTAGCAGGGACAGTGCAGAATACATTTATTGTACCAGATACAGCTAAAAGCTCATTTTCATCTGAATTCCCCAGGCAGAGGCCACTAGTGATGCGCAGGTTACAGAGCTAAAAGATCAGTTATAATCAAACCTTACACCTTGTAAAAAGACAAGAGCCAAGGTAATGTCTTTAAACTGCTCATTATGTCTGACCAAAGATATTTAATTTACAATGATATAAAACTGAGAAAAGCAGCAAACCTGTCATGTTTGAGAAGCTGGAACCAAAGAATGTTAGGTAGCTTTGTTTGAGAAATGACATAAAATATTTAAGATAATCAGAAGAAAGCAGCTTTAGTACTGCTGTAGTACTTACTGCAGGTACTGGTCATACAAGTTCTTTGTGAGCCTCTCACGGAACCTCAGCTTCAGCTCGTTTAGACCCAACTTCAGGAAGTTGTTCACCAAGGCTATCTGGAATGACCCAGTCACACATAATATACATGTTATCCATCTCTCACTGTGAGCTCATTGCTTCAGTACAGCTGTACAAGTGACAGGGTTTAGAAACCTTATAGTATTCATGCTGATTTTTGTTTGTTTTGTTTTTCAATTAGAAGCATAGAACAGGGAATGAAGAAAACATGCAAAAGCAGAATATTTAGTATGATTTTACAGCAATTCAGACTCACAATTTAAACAATTAGGCTGGACATAATCTATGTTTTTCTTATTGTCAACAAAACAGAAATGAATGTATCCAACTAACAAGTATTGTGTGTATCAAAAGCCTGATATACTGTCTTATTCCTCTGTGCTATTGAGCTCCATTGTTGTTCAAAAACTATTAAAAACACATCAGTGAGCCACACTGGGTAACATGTTCCTTCATTAGCATGAACACACACACACCGTAGTTTATTTTGACCCAATTCCACATACATTGTATTGCTGCTCCCACTGCTGAAAATAGCCCCCAACAAATTCCTCCTGTTCAAGTAACATTTGCTAAAAACTACAGTGGCCAGCTGTTTTAGAAAAATAATAAGCCTTTTTTTTTTTTTTTTTTTAAATTGAAACTGTACATTTATGAGCCATTTTTTAAGATTTACGTCTTCAGTGGGAACCAATGGGCTTGAGTGCCACAGACAGAGTAGGGAAGTCAGATAGAATTGAGAGACGGACTAACACATTGTTGGTTTTTGTCATTTCATGGGATTTGTTGACAATCAAAAAAATCTAGTATATTGACAGCCTTATCATTTAACATTCAGACATACAAAGGTACATTTGCATAACAGTGATACACTGATCATGCTAAATGTTAGTTGTTTTTTTTAAGAGCATGAATGAGCAGAAATGAATCAATGAAAATAATCCACTATCACCAGGAAATTAGTAATCACACAGTAGAAGACAGAAATGTCAGTGTTTTTCATATCAGGTCTCCTCTGTACACTTTAGAGAAAGTGAAACTGCCCAAAATTATGTGCAGGAGTATGAACTCACACTGAACTACAGATGTGTTACAGAATAATATATAGCATATATAGCAATTAGGATCACACTTAAGTGTGACAAAACAAAAAGTTAACAAAACAATACACTTACAAGTGGCATGAATTTGATAAAGCTGAACAAGAAGATCTTGAAATCTTTTGTCGAGCGACCGATAATTGCACTGCAAACCACAACATGCACAAAGATGAGCAAACAATGACAAGAGTCAGTGGGACAAATACTGAGGCTTGATAAACTTAATTTTTTATTTTTCCTGTCACACCAGTGCAACTTTGCTAAACTGCTAAAAAAACAAGAACAACTTATTGAACTTGAAGTAGAGTATGAATTATTTGACTGATATGAAACAGACCGTAACAGTGGAGTTCTGACATAGTTGAACACAGGAATACCATTCAATGTATGCATTTCCATGTTTTTTTTTAAATAATGGATGGCTGTGGAGTCATACACTTGTGTGCCTTCAAAAGAAAATCATGTTAAGCCTTACAAATACTGTCAAATCAGACCAGAGGCCTGTACTACGTTAGCGAGATAACTTCAGGTTCAACTCTGGGTTTTCAGAACTACGACGGTGGTTCACTTCTTACCGGGGTAAATCGCCATGGTAACTCATGCTGCACGGCAAACCTGCTCCGGAGCAGGTTATGTTCGAGATAACAGATCAACTCGTACTAAAGCACCGCCTACTGACCAATCAATTCTCTTGGAAAATGACATCACCAATAGAAAAGAAGCAGAGCTCGGTACGTGGATCTGTTTATATGAGAGATAGTTTCTCATCGGATTGACCGACTTATCTGTGTCATCCTACAACAGAGACTGACTGAAGCACTAAAGCTTTGTACTTATAAGATATGAATGTAAGCCTATTTACCGCTAAATTATGTTTTTATATTTATTTTTTATTTGCTCTCAAGTCCGTTTGACACCGCCGGGGTTGCAGCTGAAAGAATCAGGCTAAAATTTTCAAACACTCCATAAGAACATCTGAGCAATATGTTAACTTAATGTAATACTACTGATGGGCAGTGATATTATAAGCCTATTAATTAACACATTCACACAGTCAGGGTTTTTTTTTGCCAGCTGTCCTTCCTCAGCAGCTGCAGTTGTGTTGCTTTTAGCCTGGATGATGTTTAAATTCCTCATATTTCTCTAATATTACAGTTTGCTCTTCGTTTGTAAAGTATGCCGCTCTGCTGCCAGTACACCTGTCATGTTTGTGATTGGTCATATACTGCAAACACCGCCTCTTTCATGTGAACGCGCTCATGGCTTGATTGGGAAAACCTGGGTTGATTTATCGAGTTGATAACCAGCGTTGTGTGACCGCTTAGCGGGATCGCGGTTGTTAGGCTCAGTGAAGCCAGATAACGAAAAGATATCCTGGGTCTGTTGAACTGGCTTCATAGTACAGGCCTCAGGTCTTTAGTGTCCACAACAAAAGAGAACCAGGCTTTCATTTAAGACAGGTTATTATTAGAGACAGGTCTTTATTCTTAATTTCAGCTGTTTTAAAAAGGTATATTTTCTGGTATTTTTAGAAGAACCCTCTCTGTTCTCTCATCTGCCCACGTCTGATTTCAAGACCTTTATTGTGAAACTTCTGCAGGAAGTGGTTAGTTTCATTAATAGCAGCTTTACAGAGAGAAATCAACAGCAATGCACAACAGACTGGAATTCAAAAATTATTTTGGTAAGCATTTCTATTACAATATAAACTCAGAGCAACAGAATACAAATTGTTCTTCTTAGTTTATTACATACAAGCTGAAGCTTGACATTTTTTTATTAAAAGGGTCTTTGTATACATGTACACTACATTATATATTTCAGTGTTCTATGTTTTATAATAGCATTGGTTATTGTATATAAATTGATTTATTGCTTACAATTAATAGATTTTAAATTACGATTATTAGAACAAATTGATACTTACTAAAGTCACTGCAACATCTGTTTCAGTGGCCTGACATTGCATTACAGTGCTTTTGACTACTCAGGTAGCAGTCCATCTACACTTTAAAAGGTCCCCCTGACAGGTTCAAAGTAGACTAATTGGGCCTCATGCAAGAACATTTCTGTATTCTTCTCCTAAATCTCTTGCTTATCTTCTGTGAGGCTTGTTCGTACAAGTGTTCCAAGTCGGATTCACCAAGCCCTCTTAACTAGACAAACTTGTCGTGAATCGCTTATTTCAGCCTGATGAATACCATCTGTTCATGAGGAGTGTGTTTGTTAGATCATTAACATAATCAACACCCTTAAAATGGGTCCGCTCCATTTGTGGGCAAGTTACAGTCACAAAAATATTACCAAAGATAAAACTTCACACCAAAGATTAAGCTTCCAGTCCTGCTGTCCGAAATCAGCTGACAAAAAAATAACGAGTTTAGCAGAGTCAGCAGTCGTATTAGAATATGAGAGGTGGTCAAGGGGATGTGACAGTCTCTGAGATATTAGATGAGAGAATATTAAAGCCTACAGAAAGTGATGTAACACTGTACAGTTTAACAGAGGACGGTCCTGGACAGAGACCTGCATAAAGACCCTGAGGCAGTAAGAGGAGTGAAAGAATATTCCTAGTTACTACCAAACTGTATAAGTTGCTGTGCTGACATATGCCAATAAAAATCATAAAATCTAAAAAACCTCTCAGTAAATTGGCAGCCATGATAATGATATGGCGAATATTAATTTTGAATTAAGTTTGTCTTAATCATATATTTATTTTAGTTATGTCAATATCATATTAAACTACTACTAAATTCATTCACTAAGTATGAGAAAACTGTTCAATGCCACATATTCTCTTAAATCACTCGTACGTGCCACTTCAAAAAAAAAAAAAATCAGTAAGTACGAGTGGTTCTTGGATGAGGCCCAAATTCTATGTGGACTGCTGTTTGTGATCAGGACCATGTAACTATAGGAATAGTATTTTTGACAAAAAAGTATATATTTTAAGCTGCTTCTAAGGTACCTTTAAGCTATTTTATGCATATTAAATTATATAGTAATAGTGTTGTTACTGTTCTACAACTGTATTGTATATTTATGATAGGGTTGGGCGATATGACGGTATACTGTGCGAAGGTAGAAATGTGTCCACTGGTAGAGATTTGGCATTACAGTCTCTGCAGGAGCTATCCCGTAGTGTCTCTGCTATATATTTGAGGCAGGCTATGTAGCAAATCAGGGCATGAGAGCAACAGCTGGTGGCAGCAATGCACCTCTAAGCTGGTTTGCCAGCCACAGCAGAAGAAGAAAGTGACAAGAAAACATGGAGGAGGAGAGTGGAATTGTAAATACACAGCCCAGTGTGGATATTTTGAACAATTTCTTAATTGAATTTACAGAACAATTACTGTATCGTGATGTATATACCGTTACCGTGATAGAAGATTTGCACGTTATTTTTTGTTTCTCGCTATCTGAGTACTTTTATCATGCTGGATTCCCATCCTGGCGGAGGCAGCCCAGGGCTCCATTGTTTACACCAGGGATCAGCTGATGAGCCTCCGACAGTGCGCCGTGGCCAGCGGGAGACCTGGAATCCCCAAGGATCTGAGGAGGAAATACTGGCGCTGCAGACCCGGGAGGAGACAATGGTTAAGGAAGAGGCGATACCGACCGTATCTTCCCTCTATCATTATGGGGAACGTAAGATCTCTGGCGAATAAGATGGACGAGTTAACATCACTCACAAAGAGCGAGGGTGTGTTTTGTGAGGGATCTGTTATGTGCTTAATGGAGACATGGCTGCATGACAACATACCAGACTCTACCGTGAGTTTAGCTTGCTTCCAGTTGGTGCTGGCGGACAGGAGTTGCAGCGAGAGCGGCAAGAAGAAAGGAGGGGGAGTCGCTATTGACATGAACAACAGATGGTGCAACCCTGGACACATTACAGTGAAAGAACATGTGTGCAGCCAGGACATTGAACTTAGCAGTAAGTCTCCGTCCATGTTACTTGCCCAGAGAGTTTTCCCAGGCCATTATAATTGTTGTTTACATTCCTCCTGTGGCTAATGTGTCATGGGCTGCTGACGGCATAAACTCCATGACTGCTAGACTACAGACACTGCACCCAAGTGCCTTCATTGCAATCTCTAGGGATTTTAACCATGTCACCTTGACAACAACACTGCCCACTTTAACAGTTTGTGGACTGCAAGACTAGGGACAACAAAACACTGGACCTGCTTCATGCTAATTTTAAGGAAGCATCCAGGGTCAATTACCATCACTGCGGAGGATAAGAAGAGAGTTCAGCAGACTACGCCCAGGCATGGTTGCAGGTCACGACGGCCTCAGCCCAAACACCCTCAGTGACTACAGACCAGTGGCTTTGACTTCACATGTCATGAAGTCACTGGAGAGGCTAGTCCTGAAGCACCTCCACTCATTAGTCGAGCCATCACTGGAACCTCTGCAGTTCGCCTACCAGCCCTGCACTGGAGTGGAAGACGCCATCACCTTTCTGCTGCACAGGGCTTATACTCACCTGGAAGAGGCAGGTAGCACTGTGAGAGTCGACATCTCCAGTGCTTTTAACACCATACGACCTGTCCAGCTCAGGAATAAGCTACTGGAAATGCAGGTGGACTACCTCACAGGTTGGCCACAGTATGTCAGACTGCAGAGCAACGTATCGGACATAATAGTGAGTAGAACAGGGGCTCCTCAAGGGATGGTCCTGTCTCCCTTCCTGTTCACACTACACCTCAGACTTCAGATACTGCTCACAGTCCTGCCATCTGCAGAAGTTTTTGGATGACTCTGCCACTGTGGGCAGTATCAGCAGGGGACAGGAGGCTGAATACAGGAGTGTGGTGGACAGTTTTGTGGAGTGGTGCGAGTTGAATCACCTGCAACTCAACATCACAAAGATTAAGGAGTTGGTGATGGATTTTAGAAGGCAAAGGACCCGCCCAACCCCAGTCAGCATCAGGGGAATAAAGGTGGAGATTGTCGAGGACTACAAGTACCTGGGCGTCCACATAGACAATAAGATGGACTGGACTAAAAACGCAGGGGCTCTGTACAAGAAAGGTCAAAGCTGCCTGAGACTAAGATCTTTCAATGTCTGCAGAACCATGCTGCAGATGTTTTATCGCTCTGTGGTGGCCAGCGTCATCTTCTACGCTGTAGTGTGCTGGGGCAGCAGGGTGAAGGCAGCCAATGCCAATAGACTGAATAAGCTCATCAGTAAACCTGGTTCTGTCCTAGGAGTAGACCAGGAGTCTTTGGTGGAGGTGTCAGAGAGGAGGATGCTCAGGAAACTACTCAGTATTATGGACAATGCCTCTCATCCCCTGCACATCACACTGGAGTCATATCAGAGCACCTTCAGCCGAAGACAGAGGTGCACCACAGAAGGTCTTTTTTTACCAATGGCCATCAAACTGTGTAACTCCACACCAGGAAAGACATTGGACACTGAGAACAATAATAATATGAATATCATATCCAATATTACTTTTATATCTGCCAATACTACTTTAAATATCATGTGCAATATTACTTTTTCTATGTCCATGTTTATTTATACTATCTTACTTTTATTGTTATTCTGTTAGGCACTTGTGTTAGCATTTTACTCCTTATACACTTTACACAATTTACACTTTACATTTATTATTCTATTGTTTAAATTGTTGTCTTATGTTGTTGTAATGTTTGAGCAATCTCTGGCAGAAGAATTTCCTTCTGGATTAATAAAGTTCTATCTTATCTCGCCCACCTGTAGTTTATGAAATTTATTGAGGGTCGGCAGTATTGATTAAAGTCTTTGGCTTTGAATTGATGAATTCAACAGACAATGACCTGTGAATTGGACTTTCAAGCTGATAAAAGTTACTATGTCACAGTTTTTTTATTCTGCTAGGAAGGCCTATGTAATGGACAGAAGGGTTACTCCAATTACTTAACTAAAAATTGTAATTTTTGCATTGCTCTGAATTGTTTCATTATTTAATTAGACAAGAAAAAGCTGAACATGATGATTACTAATGTCAGCAGAACTTTTGTTACTTATATAAATCAATTTATATACATTTCAGTGAAATTATAAAACACATAAATTGAATGGAATTCCATGTGAAAATGTGTTCCAGTTAATGCATGCCAACAATATTAATTTTACCACCTGATAAAAGCCATGGGTCAGTGTTATGGCTTAGAAGGAAATGTAGACCTCAGACAGTAAGTGATGAAAAAGCACAACATGACACTATTATAAACCAGTGTTAATGGTTTAAAGCTTAGTTTTCCACTTCTATGAGAACCATGTGTTGGACAGTTACCCCTGGTATGACTGATATGTAGGAATAAAAGTGCTTCTTGAATAGACTGATGTCTCTGCTTATAATACCGCTGTGGAGAATCAAAACAAAGTCATCAGTTCCTACAAAGAATCAAACAGCAATGCATGATGGAACACCCCACCCATTTTCATTACAATCTTCACATTACAATCTACTATGACTGACTTAAAACCTGCATGAGCAGAAAGCCAATTATAAGATCTTTATCATGCTAACTAAAAGGACCAATTCACAAGGGTAACTAATGAACTGGTCAGATTACTGGTATATGGCAATAACTGCTTAAAATCTATTATCTTTTTTGGGCTACACACTTTGAGCTACGACCTACACAGAAATGTTAGAATGTGGATTTTTTTTTCTTCTTAATTTTTAATTGACAAAAAAACCCTCTACCCTTTATAAAATGCAGAAATCTGGAAACACGGTCAGGACTTGCATCTGTATCAGTAAGCATTGCAGTTACAGTGTAATGGACATGCAAATGATCAGTTATTGGTTATCAGATAATATTTCAATAATGTGCATCTCTACATTCTTTATACTAAAAAAGAAGCAGCCTATTTCTGATTGAACACAGCCGAAACCATCTGCACATTCAAATTGTGGCCCATGTTGAATAGCCCACATTTGAATGTGGATCATGTACACTTTTCTACATGGGCCTCAACTGAAATATGAACCATGTAGATTAAGACGACTGGGCAGAAACAGCACTATTAACCAACCACAGTTTGAGGCTTTAGTTCCAACTATGTTTAGCAAAGCAAGTGAAATGTACAGTGCAGTTCCTAAGTAGCAGCACAGTGACGCATTTTTAGTTTTGGACAGTGTTCAGCAGTCAACATGGACGAAGAGAGACTAATTACATTAGACATAGGTCGGCACCTCCACGGCTCGCTGCTGCAGACAGGTTGAGAAGCGAGAGTGAAGATAAATCCACTTTTTAATCCCAAAAGTTAAAAAACAAAATCTCTGAGCTGTCCTCCCACCGGTAAACAGCTCCAGATCAGAGCAGAATCCAGTGTGGGTGTTGCAGCTGTCTGTCAGCGAGCAGTGACTCTCTTCCTCTGCTCCGCACGTCGTCCCCACATAACACTATGCAAAGCCCCGCAATATGTGCAATTTTTTCGCTATAGTTGAATGTATACTATTAATATTTATTTATAGACGGTTTTGGTGAGTTTTATTTTGTTTCTGTCGAGTTTGAATGACGTGTTTTACGATGATCTGCAAGGTAAAATCAGTGTTTTTGTCAATGTAGTCTGGTAGCTTTGAGGAGAGCCATATAACGGCTGTTTCTGGCCATTTGTTTTGGTCTTAGATGCTGGTGCTCTAATGCGACATCTAGTGGCAGCGAATATCGTATATAGAACCTTTAAAGACAATACCCACCACAGCCAATTCACCTTGCTGCCGTCTGGCAAGCGATACAGAAGTCTCCGCTGCAACTCCTTTCCTCAGGCTGTGAGACTCCTCAATTCATCCTTTGCACTCCACCATAAATAATAGTTCTGTTTTTTTTTGTGTGTGTGTAGCATGTAGGGACTACAGTTTTGTTGTACAACCCTGTGTTGTATAACTATAAATAAATGAACCTGTTCTTAGATATTTGCATCGGTTTCCAGTGAGTTTCAATATTGATTACAAAGATTTGCTTTTGGTTTATGGCCTTGTTCCACAGTGTCTCTCTGACCTGCTTATCCAATATGATCCAATCTCTAAGGTCATCTGGCTCGGGCCCTCTGGATGTTACAAGGTTATATCTAAAGTTTGTGCTGCTGCTTTTGGTTTTTATGGCCCTGAAATGACCTGAAACGGCATTAGTTGTGCTGTTGCTATGAAAACTGATGGCAGTGAGCACCTGTGGAACAAGGGCATTGTTTATTGTAAAACATACTGTTAAGTTTTTTACATGTCATTTTTTAAAAATGTTTTGAGTGACAAAGAAAAAGTTCTATTCACCTCTTGTATTGGGGTTGAGGCACAGCTATGGAAGATCTTCACAAATGCTTTTAATTTATTTGTAAATTAATTTAATGTATTCACATATTTTTAATTTGTGTATTTGTAGATCCGTTTTATATTTGTAAAAAAAAAATTGTGTTTGTATTTGTGGAAGGTGTAGATTTACAGATTACACATTTACACACGGATTGTTGATCTGTTCAGACAGATAATATTGAGACAAATCTCCATACACAACTTTCATAGGAGAAAAATCAAACACTTTGCACACAAAAGCAGAAAACATTTGCATTGCTATATACCACTTATTTTGTTTTTGTTTGGATTTTAAAAGGGTCAGTTCTACCAAAAAAACAATGTGCTGGAACCAAAACAAAAAAAGTGCCACTGTCCTAATACTCTCACACTTCACTGTACTGTATATAGTTCTACTGTCAGTCACTTGTGGATTTACATTAAGACCAGATAGGGTTGACTACATGGTGACAACATAAAATCCACAATATACTTTTAAAGTCATGAATTGGAAAATCTTCATTTTTAACTTTAAATAATAATCTAAGCGTGAAGCCAGAGTCTGACCTTTCGATCATGGTGCCGTTCTGGATCATCCATACGTCACAGTAGGTCCTGGCCACCAACACGGTGGCGATAAGGATAAGGTAGCCAGTCTGTGGTACAGACAACAACCACAGAGAATAGTTAGTAGAGCCTGTAAAACACTGCAGATCATAAAGTCCTTTATCATCCTGCTCTTGACTCACATCTACTGAAATGACCAGATAAGACTGAATGGAACCATGTGCCTATGACCTTGGCTTATGGAGCTGATGTATGTGTGTCAAAGGGCTCTGCTTTTTACATGTTTTTACCGACATCAAATAAAATGTTTAAATGTGTTTGTAAGTGGACCTACTGACTCCAGTGGTAGATCAGATGTTGTACAGATGGAATTATAACATTATTCAGTAATGCAATAAAACCTCATCTGGAATCAAATCAAAATCAGTATTTTGGTGTTCATCTGACATCCTAAGAGAAGTGCAAACTATGTGACATGACAAAACTTAACACAGTTCACTCTCAAATTTCAAAAGACCAGCAGTGAGCTGGGAGAACATTTTGCGATTTGTGGTGCTATTCTACGCTATCAAAATCAGATCCTCAGTGTACCTTTAATAGCACGATACAGACTGGGCTGATATTATCGGACGATATTTGCTTATCCCAGATATATCTGAATCAGCTCAAAAGGCTCAAAAGTAACAGTTGCAGTACTGAAATACTAAAAGGATAAAATGTTATAGGCTGAATTTTTACATAGTTGAGTATTATTTATAAACATTTTGTTGCCGTTTTTTTAATACCAATTTAATTTCAAAAGAAGTTTACTTTTAAAATTTACTTTTTGAAATGTTTTTATTGTTTTTATTTATTGTTCATGTTATGTGTTTGTTAATAAACAAATATTGGACAATAAATTGTTATTTAGAATATTTATAGTAAATATTTTAAAAAAAGAATCTAAATATAGCCTCCGAAGTCCTCTATGTTCCGAGCTCTAACATGTAACAAAGAACAGAGAGAGAAAGAGGCAAAACACTGCAAATATTGGACAGCATTTACATTTTGAGTTGAGTAAACTAACGGTGTGTCTACACAGGAGGCGTTTCAGCCGCATTTTACAGTAGTCAGTCTTACGCATCTGAGACAACAGAGACGCTCCTATTTTAATCTATCCAGGTGTCTACACAGGCCACCTAACGGCTCGCATTACTCACAATATATGCGCTTTAACATAACCCCAAGTGTATTTTTACACTTCATGTCTATTTTCTTCCGTTTTACGTGCATAACTACAGTGATTGTATGTTGGGCTCTGAGCGCTGCCAAAACGTGGGGGACCTAAACTCAATACTGTGCCTGAATGCATCCTGTGTAGACACAGCACTAACATGCTTCTGTGACTTTGATATGGATAGTCTGGCCCAGAATGCCCACTAGATAATGAACAAAAAGCCAGTAGGCCTTTAAAGATCCCCTCAGACATGTTTTAAGACATATAAAAATTCCCAGCTTTGAATAATAATTTGTGTCTGAAATGTTTTTCCACAAAAAATTCAATTCAGTTCAATTACCATTTTAATTTTTTTTTTTTTTTTTAAATGACATCTACTCCTTCTCCCTCATTACAAAACCTAAATCTATGAATATGCAAATATTTTTCATTTAACTATTTGGTTTTACTTAGCCAGCTGGGATGCCTGTATGTTATTGAGGGTACAAATGTTGAAACATACAACCTTTTACTGCCCCTGAGATCTCTCCAGTCGGCCTAACTTTCCTACACTGATAGGGTTTAATTTGAGGAACCAGCAGAACAGCAGTTCAATGGGTCATCATACCTCCATGCAGAAAACTTGAGGTACCATGATCCGCAGAATTTGGAGGATTCGGAGGAAGAAAACCTTGTCCACTGCTGCACGATCTTTTCTGCCATCTTTCTGTATGAGGAGACATAACAAAGGTGTGCTGTGATACAACTACAGCTAACTATTTATGACAAATCTTATGAAAACCTGACATACCTCAGGGTTCACCACTGGATCTGAGCCTCCTTTTCTACTGCAAAGAAAGAACAATAATTAAATCAGACAGAATATATTGTTGAAGTAAAGACATTACTGTGAGAAAGTTGATACACCAGATCACCCCTTCCGTAATGTAAGAGTGAGTAAAGTATACTTCTGATTATCAGCATTAGCATAATGCTTCTAAAATATAGGCCTAAGCGGATAGTTACAAACACTCCTATAAAATCCCAGACTTTAAGAATTGTAAGTTGTGCTGGGCAATAATTTAAGATCACACTTTATCATCTTTCAGTGGCGTCATCAATCAGGGATAACATGATAAAATGTCATAATGTGGTAGCTATTCCTTTAATCCTCTGGTTTTATTGGAGTATTGTGGCCAACATTGCAAATCAGTGCACTTGATGGTAACATTAGATTTTTACATGATTTTTGCATCAATGTGAAGTTCCTTGATTTGACAGATATTTTATTTAATTCTCCTAATGCTATGTTAAAAGGCACTTATTAAAAATACAGATAATGAACAGAAGCACATTTGTGTTGGTATAATTGTACTTAATACAATTTAAAAAGAGGAGCAAACTAAAAAGGAAACTAAAAAGGAAGCAAATTAAAAGGAATGAAATAATTACCAATTTTAAAAAAATCTATGTTCAATTCCTCAATTATGAATTGCTGGCAATTTTCTTGTTTCCTGTGCCATGTATGAATGCAATAAATGTGTTGTAATGATGTTGTGGACGTACATTCTTTTGAAAGACTTGTGCCAGTAGTTACAAATAGTATTTACATAACTGGTTTCAGGGTCAGGGACAGCTGTGCCATTTTAAGCTTCTCTTGAATTCCTCTTTTAAACGTATTTTTATAGCATTTACTTACTTACACAATTTATTATTTAAAACAATATAATATAAAGGGGCTTATAACAATTGTGAACGGTTGAGTGCTATCTTTAAAGGTAACATGAGCTTTTCCTGGTAAGAAAGATACACTTCAACAAGCCATTTTTAAAATGGAGTTTGGCGCATCTATTCTCTCTCATCGAGCGAAGATTTTTAGAACAATGTCAGAGATTAAGACCATCGACAGCTCAACACAAAGACATGGCAATTAAGTTATTACCAAGTTAACCAAAGTTACACAGATTGGCCATTCACCGGTGTACATGGAGCAATCTGCTGAGGTGACGTTTTGGGAACGTACTTTGTACTGGCATTTGAGCTGGTCGGTTCAGTGAGCAGGGCGGCCAAACTGCGCAGAATAAGAAGCCGCCTGCTCACTAAAAAAGGGAGTGAATTCAGGAGTGTGCCAACATCAGGTCGCTGTCACCTGTCAGAAAGGGGAGCTAGCAGTTGCTTATTAGCATCCTGACAGCCGCGTTTTCTGCATTTCAAAGCAAACCTCAACATTCTATACTTCCGCACACTTACCCGTCCTGTTTGGGCGTCCGTCTTCTGCGTTTCAGCAGGTATAAAACCAACAAAATACCGCCTGCTATGGAGGAGTTTTTCGCTGTCAGATATTTACTGAAAGCCGCCATGTTCCCGACACAACCACCAGTTAGGTTAGCTCGAGTTTGCGTCAGTTCAACAACGGCATTGTGGGAGTCTCTTCTTCTTCTATTGGTTTTATGGCGGGTTGCAAATACCGCCACCTACTGTACCGGAGTATGTAGTATGAGATATTGTCCCTGGGCTACTATACATAATTAGGTAAATACAGTAATATTTAAATGATACTATTAATAATAATCAAAGAAAAATAAAACAAACTCACTAAATTCAATGATATAATCCAATCACCTTCAAATATTCCACAACCGCTTTCTGTGTCCTGAACCCCATCTCCTGTTGCTCCCAGAATACCCACATGGTCCTATTCCCTTCCTGCCTTACCAGTCTTTTGAGCTTGTCTTATCTTTTCTTCCCTATACTTTTGACAGTGCATGAGCATATGTTCCGCATTCTCTGTAACTTTGCATTTAGAGCTCTCATCTGATATACTTTTCCCTAGCAGAAACAATGTTTTATTTAATCCTATGCGATCGAATAAGTATATATATGTATATAAAACTGGGCTAATGAAACCATCTTTATCAGACATGTCTAATTCCACTTTAACCCTAAATCTTTGTTCAGAGAGAAAATCTAATACCCAGTTACTGAACCTTCTTCCCATCCTGTTCAATTTTATTAACAACCCTTCCCTCCACATGGAATCGTACACCTTTTCAATATCGAAGAACACAATTGCCATTGATTCTTTCATTTTGAACGTTTTCTCTATCTCATTATTTACTTTTACAACAGCATCCATTGACAACTGTCCTTTTCGAAAACTTTGGTATGGTGCAATCAATCCTCTCTATTCTAGAAAATAGTTAAGTCTCCTGACTAATATCTTCTCCATCCATTTACATAGGTGAGAGGTTAAGGCAATGGGTCTGTAATTATTTCCTTTCCTTTCCTTCCTAACAGAAGACCAAACTTAGTACCGGGACTGGAGTGGAGCTGCCGCTTCAAACCTACAAAGGCAGCGCGCTTCTTGGAGACGGAGGTCAGGGAAGATTATTTGAAGGACCCTCCAAACCTTCTGGAAGTACAATTAGACGAATATGATTGTTCCTCGACCTTCCTTCTAAGTCCTTACATTTGTCAGTCAGTAGTTTCACTCAGGCTCTCAGGGAGTTCACTGTTAAGTCCAGCTTGGGCAGCTGGTTGCAATTGTTGTGCACAACTCATGTATGGTCTGCTTATGGGAGTTTAGCCACTGTCACAGAGGTTTGACTGTATTTTCCAGCTCTTGTTTTACCGAAGTAATCTCCGAGCAAAGGTCAGAAGCCAGCGAATCAATTCTCACACAAATATCACGTTACATGGAAGCCAGCATTGATTTGTGCCATTCCCAGTTGGGAAGGTTAGCATGATTAGCATCCAACTTAGGCAGCAAACAGGTCGTCAACGAATATTTCTCGTAGTAGTTTTCGTTGACAAAATAAACACTGCACCTGAACTGCAGTTTCAACACATTTTTCATGTTGCTGCGATGTCTCTGCTTCCCACTGACACAAATGAAAACTACATTATGTATTTTCAATTACATTAATAATAAGTACAGATATTTAGCAATATATATTTAGCAATATATTGATTTGTAAATAATTTTGTCTTCCCAGCCCTAATGCTGGTTACCAAAATCTGAAACAAAAAAGTAGTTTACTATAACATTAATATGGTTTCTTAACATCCAGTTTGACATGAACATCATCATTTAACAGTATTGACATTATTCAAACGGAAAACTTTTTTTAAGGTACAAATTGGTCATGATCTGTAAAATATTTATTACTTCTTCAACTTTTCACCACATAATAAAATGATCTGCAACAATCTGAAGTATAAAACCGCATCATATACAAATATGTTAATTTCATTTAAACAAAATAAATTAACCACCAGATACATAAATAATATATACTAGGTCTTGATTTCCCATAAGGTGTTGCTTTCACCAGTCTCCCAAAAATCCTCATCATGACAATATTTTGAAGTTAGAAAGTGCACTGTAAAATGAAATAAACAAAATCAATTAGTGTGTTTATCTACAGTCATCAGAGGTACCACTCACCAAATATAAAAGACAAGGAATGGAATAATACAGCTTCAGCAATATGACTAGTGAGCCCAGTGTTCAAACAGTGTTTTCCTAAAATCTATTTTTCTGCAGCATGAACTGATAAAGGAAGAATCAAATATGTCTAACATATTCAGAGGCAGTTTCACAGAAACTAAAAGAAGGATTGATTCCAGTGTTTGACAGTGGAATTTTGGACTAGATCTGCCCTCCTATTCTCTGGTCACAATCCAGTTTAGCTGTGCCGCATGTTCCCACAGGTGTGTGTGTGTGTGTGTGTGTGTGTGATGGAACACACACTCTATGCATTTTGGAGTGGCAATCTTTCTTTTCCACTTTTCAGAGCTTTCTTCCTGTGCTTGCAGCAGACCACTGTGACAGCTATGATGAGGCCAATCAGCAGCAGGATGAGAAAGATGGCAACAGCGATCACACCCACTGAATACACTGTGGAAGACAAAACAAGACAACATTACAGCTAAGAGCTTTACTTTACAATCAAAGGCTTAATTGGACACTGTGGGGATATTGGTATTTTTTGTAATTTCTCTATAACAGGATGTAGCATAGTTAAAGTAAAACAGACACAAAATAGAGAATTAAATACACAATTAAACAAAAGACTAAATCCCCACTATCTATACTATACTGTCTAAACTATAGGCTGCAATACTCAGTACATCCCACAACAAAAAGTCTTGCACAGAATGAACACCATGCTTTTACTATTCTTTGAGTTTGACCATAGTGGGGGTAAATATATAAAGTCATAAAGTAAAAGGTTGCCGTTATTCTGCATTTTTCTTGTTGTCAGCAAATCCCACGAAGACACCAAAACCAATGTGTTAGTTCATCTCTCAATATTTCTACCCTATCTTCCTTACCCTGTCTGTTGATCTCAGCCCCAATCCCATTGGTTCCCACTGAAGACGTAAATCTCTAAATAAGATCTCACAAATATATACTTTCATTTTCAGCTCAGTAATTTCTTAAAACAGCTGGACACTGTAGTTTTTAATAAATGTTACTCAAACGGGAGGAAATAGTGCATTTGTTTGGGACTATAGTGGCGGAGTAATCCACATTTGGTGCTCTAGTGGGTATTGGGGGCAGCACGACAGTGTATGTGGGATTGAGACAAAATAAATGGTAATGAAGGAACATGTCATCCAATGAAACAGTGTGGCTCATTGGTATGTTTTTAATATTTTTTGGACAACAATGGAGCTCTATGGCACAGAGGAAGAAGATATATCAGGCTTTGCATACAATACTTGTTAGTAGGATACATTCATTGTTGTTTTGGGTGTGCACATGGGATTTGTTGGCTTTAAGAAAAACATAGAATGTCACCAAACCTATCCTTTAAAATTAAAAAGACTCATTCCTTTAAATGTTCTCATTATAACTCATGACAGTGTGCCAAACTGATTTTAAGATATCGTGTGTGTAAAGTTGAGGTTTTGTCCTGGATGGAGCAAAAAGAAAAGTATCCAGAATAGAACAAGTTCCTCCTCTGGGAGCATGAATATTCTCTGAAAAATTCATTATATTGTAATATTTCTCAATGATATCAATGACTATGAATAACCACATCAGATTTCAAGGCAATCTGTCGAGCAACTGCTGAGTAGTGTTGCTCTGAACCTATTGGACATTTCTAAATACAGCATATAGTGACAAAGATGACAGTGTATCCAACAAATAGAAAATCTTATCTGTCTAGCATTTATAGTAAATGCATTTAGGAGTTTATCTCACACATACCACTCTGTGGTGACATAACACTTCCTTCTGAGTGTTGCTGAGTTGCATAGTTTGTCTATTGTCTGTGTTGTTTGTAAAATGTGTGTCAAGATGGATACCGCGTCTACTGCAAACCAAATCTACCTACAGGTACAAATAAAGTAACCTGACCTGACCTGATTTGTTATTATCCAAACAAAGAGATATGAGTCATAGCTTCATCCCAAAGTCCCATCATCCTCTGAGAGATGTGTGGACCTCCAGAAGTCTCTGTGTGACTGTGTGTGTGTGTGTGTGTGTGTGTGTGTGTGTGTGTGTGTGTAAAGGTTGAGGTGAATCAGAGTTTAATGTGCATGTGTGCATGTCTAGTGTGTCTGTGTCTTTTCTTCTACTGAATCAATGATAACCACCTGGCACTTACAGGAATATGCCACATACAAAGATGTAATTGCTTATTGCTTCCACAAAAGGGTGCTGTTGGATCTCTAAAAAGAATTTCAGTGATTCAGAAATCACAACAGCTGTTGCAACATAGAGTGCAGCAGATGCTGTACTGTATCATCTGCCTGGGTGTTGAGAGGAGAAAGCATGGATTCCTCATTGATCATTCTGTCTTAGTCATAGGTAGAAATCTAATCTTCTAATCTGCCACTTTGCCACTTTCACTGTTTTTCCATTCATAACATGACCTTAAGTCAGTCTAAAATCTGCATCAAAGTGTACTTTCAGACAGTGTGGAGTACTACAACATCATGCTGCCATTTAAAATGAGATTGATTACTGCAACTTATATGTGATGTGAGGATTGGCACCAAAATGATCGTTTTATTTCCAGCGGATGTGTAGCATTGTATGATATCCTAAAATTGTTATCTAAAATTGAGAAAATTAGATCTAGCACCAGCTCAAGACTGGATGGTTAAGAAGACCTGAGCAGAAACCATGATACTCAGATCAGGCTTTATGTCTAAAAGCCAAAGAAATAAGCTGACCTAAAGAATACTAAAAGTCTCTGTCTGTGAGCTTCTTCCATTTGAAAGGCTGCTGTTCATCAGCCTGCACAGGACTTTTTCCATCAAATGGAATAGCATGCACTGGTGTGGTGCTTAAACGTACCATACCCTTAATATTAAAAGTGACAGTAAACAGAGGAAACAAAAATAAAAGCCAAGAGCTCACTACCAGCAGGGGGGTGGAGTTAATAAACATAGCACTATATGTAACATAATAGCTTATTGTCCACTGATCACAAGGTTGGCGGTTCGATCCTCCTCCTATCCACATGTCGAAGTGTCCTTGGGCAAAACACTGAGCCCCAAGTTGCACCTTGCATGGTAGCTTGCTGCCATCGGAGTGTGAGTGTGTGTGTGAATGGGTGAATGAGAGACAAATTGTAAAGCGCTTTGGATAACGTGTTTTGTTTTGTTTTCCAGATAAGTTGTATCTGGAAAACAATGTGATATTGATCCTGTCAGGCCTGTTAAAGAGACTGGTAACTCTTATGTGTACATGAAGACTCCATGTAGAGTATTTAAGTCTTAGAGTCTTTCAGTGGCAGAGGAGCTTTGTGTGAGAACTTAAGCATAACTTGCTTTGTTGAAACAGTAAATAAGCAAGCTTTGTGCTGTTAATTTCTAATGGACTTCACTAACAATATAGACTCAAATATTCTGCATTTAGAAGAATTTACATGTAATAGAACAAAAACCAGTACCACGTTTAGATGACAAAATGATGGGATTTCATAGTGATATAACACTAGCATATAATGTAGTTTAAAATATTGGACCCTTTGTCAGATGTTGGCTAAATTAGGGCTAAGGTTAGTGTTACATCACATCTTGCTCTTAAAACACTATAAAATCTACAGCCTGAACAAAAATATGAACCTATGCTCTGCCCCTTCATGAAGGGAAATGACTAATAGGAGATCTGGACATGTACTCCAAAGAACATCATGAAGAGATGCAAAACAAACCAGCCAACCATTTTATTTATCCAGGGTAGTTACATTGAGCTTGACTGCTATTTTCAGCTACACCCTACCTCACACCCACACGGACACACTACAATACATCCAGTGTCCTGTCACCTCAAGCTTTGATTGCATATTTGCTTTTTAATGATAAGACAGTGTGCCCCAATAAACACGAAAAATCTAACACTATCAGTTTGCTTTCAATCCATTCACACAACTTAAATTTTAGATGCACAAAGTAACGGCAAACTGCAGTATTATTAAAATGTATTAATTTGCATGTTTTTTTCATCCATTGCTCAGCTTAGAAGCCATGTTTGTTTGTCTAACTTAGTTAGTTAGTTAGACACTTATTTCTGAAAATACCACTCAGGCAGTTTTGTTTTTATCACACAAAATTACACTTGCATGTCTTATGTCAGGACAGTTTGTGCAGTGAGGGAGGATTTAACTGAATCACTTCCATGCCCACATTTTTCCTGCTTGCAGCCTCTCTAAGAATAAGGACACCTCACCTTCAAAGACTGACTGGTTGTCGTCGTTGGAGCACTGGGTCTGGCTTAGCTCTCCCAGCTGCTTCTCAATGCTGCGGCTGGGGATGTAGGCCTGGACGTTGAAGCAGTAGCTCTCCCCTCGGTCCAGATCAGTCAGTTCTATCACATTGGTCTTAGAGTTGTACACTTTCTGCACACAACACAGAATGAAAACATGTCATTGTATTGTCTTATTCATGTGTGTTTGAGGCTGATATTGTGATGTCTGCTGTTACTCACCTTGCCGGTGCTCTTATTTTTCCGATAGGTGACTTTATACTGCAGTTTGTCAGAGAAGATATCCATGATGTTCAGCTGGCGGCCATCTTTAAACAGAGCGGTGAGTGGGTGAGTCACATACAGGGTGGTCTTCTTTTTGTCTTCACTTACCTCCAGCTTGAAGTCAGGTCTGCCTATATCAGCTGTGGAGGAGGGATGAGGCGATCATAAGTTGTTAACTGGCAGATGTACAGTATCACTGAATAATAGGTACTGTTCAGAGAACTTCTGCAAAAAACGTCTGATAATGTTTGAGGCCAAAAAGCTAAATAAGCCTCTCTACACCTTTGACTAAGTTTATTACAACTTTGGTCTAATTTTCATTTGTCCGTGACATGATGACATCACTACAACAAAATCAGACAGGTCAAGAAACACAAGCAGTCAGACAATCAGGTTGGAAATAAACCAATAGTGTATCCAAATTATCTAAACTAGAGCTGCAACAATTACTTGATTAATGGATTTTTTTCGATTAGTTGATCGGCAGAAAATTAATTGGAAACTTTCTCTGCAACAATCTGTAGTTTAGTGCTTTTCCTATCTGAACATTGTACTAAATTGAATATTTTTGCATTTTGGACTGTTGGTGGGACAAAACAAGACATTTGATGACATCACCTTGGGCTCTACGAAATTTTGATGAGCTTTTTTTTTTATTTGATAGGCAACAGTTTTCAGATTTTATATAGACTAAACAATTCATCGATAATTGAGAAAATCATCTGCAGATTAAGTGATTATGAACTTGATCATTAGTTGCAGCCCTAATCTAAACCACTTTATTTTAGAGACCAAACTGAAAGTGAGCACAACTGAAATGTTGCTAATAATGCCTCATTACACAGGAAAGCTGTGTGCACACAGCTATAGTAAAGCTGGATTTATACTTGAAGCACAGGGTTTAACATCGGGGATCAGGCCATGTTGTGATTTAATTATATTCCCCACAATAACTGTGATTACATTGTTTCATTCAATTTGTGATACACAGCGATGAGCTACATACATAATTATAGAACAGAGTAATATCCAGGTAACTACTGCTGTGCAGATGTTGTATTCACGTTGTTTTATTTGCTGTGACAGAGAGCAGTGATTCTGGTGAGCATTTTTACAGTGGAGATGTCTTGATGTGAAAAGCAGCAGATTACTGTGTCTTTCTTCAACCTGCTTCACGTTGTCTTCACTCTCAGTTATCTCTATCAGCATCAAAAACATATAGGAGAAAACACAAGCAGCCCGAGCTGACCAATCAGTGTCAGTATGGAGTATCCATACGGTATCTCTGTAGATACACCATAACCTGTTAATACAGAACTCTAAATCCAGCTTAAAAACAGTAGATCAAAGTTGAAGCAGGAAGTGGGTCTGTAAACTGTGATGGATGTTTACAAAAGACAGTTTGGGAAATAGTTTTGCTGTTCACCATCATCTTCTCTTTAATCGTCTGACTTCTCATGTTTCTTGAACTTTTTAGTGAGGTCACCTGGTGAGTTATCACTAATCGAGGTGATAGCCGAAGCTATGACAATAAGATCTAAGGTGTAAGAAACTGAAATAATCCTTAATAAAACTGAGGACATAACATTTCCTTCACTGGCTGCGTGTGTTTGTGCCAGTTAAATGTGTGTATCAACTCTTTTCTACTGCTAACCTGCCTGGACATGCATCATGTATGATATTCTGACTGCACTGCACAAGTGAAATGTAATTTCCAACACATTATGTTGATTAAAAAAAACAACTCATTATAGCAGAGGAACCTACTGTCTTTGTAGGGGCAAAATCGTGGTGAGGTGGTGTAGGGGAACTCGATGAGTTCAGAGGTGGCCCCCAGCGGGGGTTCAGACAGGACGTCAGCTGTGTAGTCAGCATTCAGGTCAGTCAGAGAGCTGGACAGATCACACAGTGTCACTAAGGACCGGATACAGTGAGGGTTCCTCTGTTTGTCCCCACCAACCCTGCAACAGTTTAACAAGTCACATTATTCATTACACACGGACATGACTGATGGATGCAAACAGTCTAAGAAATGAGACCAGCATTAAAATAAGCACAGACACAAGAAAATGGATTACAGGACAACGTTATGTCACTGTAAGTCTTAACAAGAACATTTTAAGACATAGACACGAATGTCAGAATACAATCATTAATCACAGCAGGATACAACTTTGAAAAAAAAAATAGATTTGAATATATTGTGGAACAGCGATACAGTTGAGTTGTTGGCATTTGTAAATTATGTTTGTCGGATGTTTAAATTGTAATGTTCTTGCCTCTTACATTTTTCTCTTATTGAAACATTAATGTCCATGTGCCTTTTAGTTATCTTTCTGTTTAAAGATATCTGGCCTAAAATCAACATTCCAGTAAAAGCTTGTGTTTGTCGGATGTTTATACTGGATCAATAATGGATTCTGCTGCCATTAATCTGTCCTTCAAGGTTACTCAGTGAGCATGTCAGAGGGGAGTGTGCTTCAGTCAGCACACTAACAACCTGAATTTGTCTTTGAGAGAAATAAAAGAACTGCATGAATAAACAAGGAATTAAATGCCATTTCTTGATCAGGTGAGGGTTTGGATGCAGGTACTTACACAGAGAACTCCACTGTGTAGGAGTAATCAGCTGATGGTTTGGGCTCCCAGGTCAAAAAAGTTTTAAAGTTGGTGGATTTCCAGGTGACATTCTGTGCCCGGGGATAGGAGCCTACAAAGTGAAAGAGGTCATGTATATGAGGTGTTGAAGGTCAAATAATGAAAATCACATGAAGTTAGAATGACATATCAATGGAGACCCCAGTCATTATAGCAGAAAACAATGCCCCAAAGGTATTTTACATTTGCAGATACATTGACTTATCCATGTAGTCTATAAGACATTTCAAAAGCTGAGCTGTAGGGGAGACGAACACTTTGTCACACAGGTAAGTTGTTGCCTAACTCAACCACAAGAGGTATAAACACTAAGCTACTCTTTTTATGTAATAAAACCTTGTGTGGTCCTTGATGAAACACAGGGTGGCCGTGGGTCCTTGAAAGTATTAAATAGTCCTAAATTTCTTTTGGGAAGGTCTTAAATATTTATTGAATGCTCTAAGCATGGTCTAAAATTCATTCCAAGCGCAAAATGCCTGTACATTTCATCTTTGGCGAAATCAACAAGAGTTGAATTGGAATGTCTGTTATCCTGTTACAGTCTTTTAGGTTTTGCTATTCGTGTTGACAAACTTTGTCCCCTGGTGACTACCGTAGCATCTCTCTGGCTGTCATGGAGAAGCAAGCTAGTTAGCTAACCTGTGAACAGTCTCGTTTGTGTGGGTTTACTTTTTGGTTTTTAACCCTTTCTCCAGTGCTTCCGTTTAGCCGTTAATCTCCAGTATTTCAGAGCAAGTCTCATTCATGTCATTGCACCCGTCAATTTAAACTCCCTCGCACATTCTCTATAACTGTCCAGCTCCACCAATATTTGGGCAAAATAGGCTACGAGCTGTAAAAAGTGGGGCAATCATCAGTCCAATCTAAGTTGACCAGATTCATTATGTCAACAGACTGACTGTAGGCTAAATGAGACAGGATGGCATTTACCTATTTATTTAAAAGCCATGTATACACTTTAAAACAGAACCACAGTAATAATACAAGGTCTAAATGACTTTCAGCATACACACACACACACACACACACACACACATATATATATATATATATATATATATATATATATATATATATATATATATACACATATATATATATAAATAATATATATATATATATATATATATAAATATATATTTCACACTAGCGTATTTGGACAAATGTTTTTTAACTCAACCAGGTATTGTCATTATGCCTTAGGCTAGCCTACTTATAATTTTGAACTGACAATATATGTATTTATTCAGGAGAGTACACCTATATTTTCACATTTGATGTTTATAATGTATTATAAAATTAAAATTGTGGCAATTAAACATCTTTTATTGAACTTGCTGATACATCTAGACACACTGAATATAGTTCACACTAAAAAAATCTTTGCGCACACCATGTAATGCTGAACCAGAAATAATAAAACCCAAGTGCTCAGACTCAGCATGTCTAACAAGGTGAGATGATCTTAATGAAGTGCTGAGTGAAATGTGTTGCTCTTATCAGTGTTAATAAAAGATCCATGGTCATGTATTTTTATGGACTGACTGTTCAGTCTCTACCACAAACACTTGTGGTTTATTTTTCTGACTACAAGTGGCCTAAGTGTGTCACCCAAAGAACACATGGGAGAAAAGCTGTTTTCCCTGCACAGAGGATTTAAAGGGTGCCCTGCTCAAATCTGCCTGAATCACTGTCATTTTTTTCAACATTAGGCTTAAGATAAGATGTCACTCATTGCTTCCTGTAGGCAGATTGGGCAAACAGAGCACACTCAGGACACATTCAGGTGCAAGTTTTGTAATGTATCATGTCACAATTTAGAAAGGGACACTAAAAAGTAGGACTATTGAAAATCAGAATGGATAACAGATTTAGTGGCCCAGACAGTCCCTCAGTGAGCAGAGACTAGACTTTTCTAGTAGCAAAAGTGGGGGCAGAAACAAAAGTTGTTTAATACTGTTTAAGGTAATAACAGAAGCCTGGCCATTAAAGTGTTGCAGGTAATCTTGACTTAAAATGGTAGGAATACACATGAAGGGCACAGTAAGCCATTTACAAACAAATAATTCCAATAAATTGTTTGTTTGTTTTTTTACAGTGGGGACAATCTCTTCTGAAAGATAGAGGCTTAGAAACATGTCCATTTGTGTTCAAAAATTCAACTGGAAATTTTACCCTGCAGAGCGTGTAGTGACCTTCTGATTGTACCACTTGTCACCTTGCAAATTCTCAACATAACCAATAACCATTTAAATCTCTATAAAGTGAAAAGTAATACATATAAATAAAAAAGAATATAAGCATTTCTTGCAATTAAATATTAAAAACAATCTAAATATGAAAGGCAGAGTGTGATTTGACGCCCTGCGTGCACCTACAGAATGAACTTTCTACGCCTGTTCATGTGAATACAACTTTAGATTTGCTATAAATCCACGTGTTTTCTTATTCTCACTGACACTGGTTTATTCTCGCCTATTTATGTTTCATAATATTTTCTTTTATTTATACCGCATGTACTCAATTGTTCATATTTTACGCGCTCAATTTTTCTAATTTTGTCATCTAATAGTGTGAACAACATATTTTTACTCATAGGCGTACACTCCTCTTATAAGAGTATCCCGTGACATTACTGTTGTTGTAATGACACATTGCTATTGATGTTTAAAGTAGCCTAATTTGATAAAATGTTTCAAAATCATTTAAAATTCCTGCATGGACATTAAAATAATAATAAAACGAGCTGCTTGGACTCACCTGAGGCAGAGTGTGTGGAGAGAAAGAAGAAAATAAATAGAGTTTCTGGTAGTCTCATTGCCACCATGTCGGGTTAAATTCTCTCAGGTAATGTAGTCCAGATAAAGAGTGTGTGTCAGATATACTCTATCTCTCTTCGGTTGTGGACAGAAATAATGTTACCGGATCACCGTACACTGGCTATGAATTCCTTTGTTTCGCTTTAGTCTGACTACAAACAATTTATAACTATGTAACCGCGCGAGGGTTGACCAAATAAGGAGCGTCCGGCTGTGGCGTCACCAGACTGGGGCAGTTATTATACATGCAACTAAGTGCGTGCCTCTCCTGCTGAGGTCACTCGGCGGATACAGTGCGGTATTCTCCTGGATTACAACTATTTCCACCACACTCAAAACTGAACCACTGGCTACAGCACAATACCCGTGATTATTAACTGCAAAGTACCCTACCAGACCTTCTAATACCCGTTTCTAATCCATCCATCCATCCATTTTCTATACCGCTTATCCTCTTAGAGGGTTGCGGGGGGCTGGAGCCAATCCCAGCTGACATTGGGCAAGAGGGGGGGGGGTACACCCAGGACTGGTCGCCAGTCAATCACAGGGCTGACACATAGAGACAGACAAACATTCACACTCACAGTCACACCTATGGACAATTTAGAATAACCAATTAACCTAACTTGCATGTCTTTGGATGGTGGGTTTCTAATCCTACTTTTATAATAATAACTATTATTATTACCCTACTATTCTTATTGCACACTACTGTGTTCATATTTCAGATTTACATGATTACATGTCCAGCAATTATTTTCACATGTGATCAATGTTTTTTCCCCTTTGATTCATCATTCACTCTGTCAAAAGATGACAAAATACCAAATGGACAAAATATATTGAAACTGTCTGCTTCTTGACTTCTCTTCTAAAGTATGTACACAGTCCCGTTGCACACTGTGCTTCCCTTATTTTATAAAGCTAATTCAAATGAAAACAGGACACATTCTTGAACTTTTTTTTCCAATCAGTGTCTCATTGTTTGTAGTGTTGACTCAACTGGGAGAGTTTCATGCCCGCATTTTCTACATTAACAGCTTGGCATAGTGCAAAATCGGCCTGAGGAATTCACTCAAGTGCTAGGTGTAATATCTATCTATCTATCTATCTATCTATCTATCTATCTATCTATCTATCTATCTATCTATCTATCTATCTATCTATCTATCTATCTATCTATCTATCTATCTATCTATCTATCTATCTATCTATCTATCTATCTATCTATCTAAGCATGCAACAAAATCAGACATCTATAGTAGCCAGTGGTGTAGTCATAGTTTAAAGAATGGATGACATGTTTTCCAGTGGTATGCTGACCACACAACCATATTTACTACTGCATGACGGAACAGTGGAGAGAAATACTCTATGCCCTCCAGAAGCCTGGATCTGACTACTGTGACAGTATCATTATGGATCTGACAGATACTGCAGCTCAGTGCATGAGTCAGGACACCCACTCATCAGACAGGTCCAGTGTGTGAACTGGAGGTCTATTTATGGACTCAGTTTAGAGGTATGCTAATTGCCCAGACACAGAAATGTCACTGAAAGTGTTTATAGAAAGGTTTCACTGTATTGACCACAGTTAACATGAAGTTCCAACATGAGTGAAAATGGAATCATTTGGTCAGGTCTGTTTTTATTAAAGTTATTGTTGTGTGGCAATGCAGTGCTGCGTTTTCAAATCAGCCTGCACTCACAACTGCATTAGCATGCTGTATAGCCTAACTTGTACAACAACTTAACAACAATGAAAGTCTCTCCAAGTTGATTTTCACATGGAGATTAAATTAACTGAAACCAGTGGCAGCCTGGAAGGTAAGAAAAACATAACATAACATGTTTTGAAAAATGGCCAGGAATCATTTATATAAAGTAAACTGTACATGATTTGTAGTAAATGGGTTTAATGTGGTACAGTCCTTTAATGTGGCTTTTGTTTTTCTTAATTTGGAGCTGGCTGGGAATATCTGTCTGGCGCCATGCCAGACCTTGTCCCCCTGCCCCCATTATCCCTCTCCCTCCCTCCCTGGCAGTGAGGGGCCCATATCACAGTCCACTGTGGCTTTGAATACCAAGGAACCCTCTGACAGGAAGGACTGAATGCAAATGCAGCCAATTCACCAATTCTTTCCGATAGTTAAAAGCACAGTGAGAGCCTCCAGCACACACACACACACACACACACACACACACACACACACACACACACACACACGGGCACAGACAACAGAGTACAGTCCAGTGGACAGTCAACAACTTTTTCTGTAAAATTCTGTAAAATATAACATAACTGTTTTGGCTCATTTTTTTAATTTTAGAAGATTTTTTATTACAGGAATGACTCATCTACACAACATTTATAATGGCTGCCTCTTTTACATTTAGAATGGAAAAATAGTAAATTAACTGAGATTACTCAGATGGATAGATGCATGGAAAGTTAAAGAACTAAAAAAAAACAAAAAAACAAAAAAAAACAACCTCAAACTCACTTTGATTTTCCCATTTTCTCTAATAAATTCTACTGCCAAGCTAATGCAGCAACTGGTAAGAGCGCAACTACCATAGTAAACTGCATTTACTTGGCTCTGTGGTCCATTGCATTTTGTAGAAATATACATTGGCATGAGATCATTGGACCTCTGTCTTTTGTATCAGACCATGGTACAGTCAGGGTTAATCAGCTCTGCCTGCTGTATTTCTGTCTTATTTATATTCCCAGGCCTATTCCTGGATGGATCATGTCTAGGTGCTATTACTATTTTCTGTATTAATCAAGGCAACAGTGGTCATTGACAGGCATGAAGTGGGCTCTAGTTCAGACAACACTGTCACAAACAGTGTGTGCCGCATGGCCATGACACCACCAAGCCAATTAACAAATTATTTATTAATAAAAAGGTAAGCTTTGGAGCGTTTTCCCCTTGGTTCGGTTTCTTTTTACACAGAGAAAAATTCAAGCATATATATATATATATATATATATATATATATATATATACATACATATATACATACATATATACATATTTGTGATTAAGTCTGGTGGGTGCCAGAATAGCAGGAGTTTACTGGCTTCAACTCCCTCCAAATGTCTGCCAGATTGAAATCTCCAATAAAGTGCTTAATCTACTTTCTTGCTCAAGTATGAGACTGATTAAAACCAGTCAACCTGTCCCTCAACTGGTCCAAAACCACAATAAAGTCACCTCCTATGATTATATTGACCCATGATAGTTGAGAGGGTTAGAAACAATTAGCAAAAAATTTAGGGTCATTCTCACTGGGACCATATACTTTAGCTAGGTTTAGTCTTACAGATAGTAATGTGCCCTGTACTATGATATACCTGCCAGTGGGGTCTCTGGTAATTTCTAGAACTTGGAAAGGAATAGTTTTATGGATCAGAACCCCTCGTGCATGAGAGCTAAAGGGTGGCGAGAGCACCTGCACCTGCCATGTCTTACTAATCATAGAAACATTACTGGATGAGAGATGGGACTGCTGTAAAAAAATAATATTTGCATGCATTTGTTTTGACCAGAGGATAAAGTAATTTTAACCTTCACACTTTGAAACATAACCTAATAATTTCTCTTCTTTAGTGGATTTGAGTGAGAGTACCATTGAACAGGAGAAGACTGTTGTAACAAAGAAGAGAGAGAGAATATTGTAACATGGAACCACTGAACTAGTTTCCTTTAAGGGACCCCCCCTCCCCCCTTATTGAAACTCTATGACTACCTCTACAGATCCACACAATCGTGAGGATCCATATGTTCCACTCATCCCCTTCCTCCCGCCCCACAACAACTAACCAAAACAACTGGGCTACCTTAACGTTAAATAAAAAGAGCGCGCTTAAATAAAGTTATAAACAAGCATCTTATTAAACAGATACAGCATGACACTCATTTGGGTACAGAATGTACTTACTCGCCCCAAGAAGATGAATTGTCAGCTCATGTTTAGGAAAAATAAAACATCAAATATTTTTGCCTCACATCGTCTGCGATGCACAGTTCAGTCTTCTGCTCCCAGATGAATCCCCTTGTCTAATCTTTCAACAAAGTGTTCAGCCATAGGTGCGTTCTCCATGCGTGACCCTCAAGTGAGTTGGAAAGACGATTCTATATTGATCATTCTTGGCTCTGAGTTTCTGCTTGACCTGGTCGAACATTGTTGTTGCTTGTGAACCTCAGCCGACAGGTTGGGGAACAACATCATCAGGTGGTTTTTGTAGAGTACTTTTCTTTTTCTTCTGGCAGCATCCTGGACCAATAGTATGTCCTTAAAGATGAGAAACTTCATTATGACCGTCTTACAGTACCGTCGCTTCTTTTTTGGACCAGGGAGTCTGTGGCACCTCTCGATGATCAATGGAGAACAAAGCGGCTCGAGCCCCAGTGCTTTGGGAGCCAGCTCTCCATGAATGCACATGCATCTTTTCCCTATGCACCCTCTGGCAGGTTTATCAGCCTGAGGTTGGATCTGCAGCTTCTGTTTTCCTGGTCATCGACTTTGGAGATGATTGTCTTCTCTTCAGTTTAAAGTAGCTTGAAGAGCTGACAGACTTTCGTGTTAGAGAGATGCGCTCTTCTGCATTTGTTATTCATATGTTAGCGCAAGTTCTCACGTCGTTTCTGATGTTCTGAATTGCAGGCACACAATCAAATTTTTTTAGAGAATTCTATCTTCAACTCGTTAATTGCCTTGAGGATATCGCCTAAGCTAACTTCATTAGCTACATCAGCACCAACTTCCTCCTCGGTCCCTTCATGGCATAGCATGGTTTTCTTAACTTCTTCAGTGCCTTCATTCATTGTTTCCTGCACTTTGGAATACGTTTTGCATGGTTTCTTTGGCATTGTGAGCTCTAGGGGTGTAATTCTTAATTTTACCCAGGCTTTCCAGGCTCCACATCTTTTTCATTCAGCACTCAGACAGAAGGCAACAATAATCAAGGTTAATACTTCCCTAAAGCATATTTGTCAGAAAACATTATCTCATTACTCATTTATAAAATATTATTACTCACTGACAAAATGTCAAGACCTATAACTGATACCACATTGTGTTATTGTAAGTCTCACACAGCTGTATGGACTTGTTCTCCTTAGAATTCAAAGTGTGAGTCAGATTTTTCACAGTGTACCATCTTCACTTGTTTTTTTTGCATGTTTGTTTAAAGTAAGAAGAAATTTCTTCCTTGATTCTTGGGGGGGAAATGTCTTAAAGACAAAGGCCTGTGAGACTGGGCGTCATCCAGCACTTCCTGTTTTGCTTATGGTATATTTACTGAGAGCCTGCATCTTCTACCAGAGAGTGTGGACATCTGAGCACTGCATGCAGAGGAATCTGTAAGTCACTGGTTTTGCTTTTAGAGTTAAGCAATAAGTTGGATTTGTTTGAAACATTTAGCAAGTACCAACATGTACAACCTGTATAAATCATAGATGTCATTAAGGTTTGATGCATATTGGGAAACTAGAATGTGGGAAGTTATGTGAAACTGTTACACCTCTTCCCTTAGTGACCTCAATGAGGAGGAGTGCTTATTTCAAATGAGAGTTTCTGGTTAATTTCTAGTTAACATAACATTACACTTCTCTGATTGGCCTTTTCCTCCAACAGTTTTAACAGCAGGAAATGAATTCAGATTTCCACTGAAACTCAAAAAACGCATAGTTTAAGCTAATTAGACTAAGCATGAATTAAAAGAAGAGCCCCACCAGCTGCATCCCATCCTGTAATTGCCTTTCCTACAAAGGCTCTGCAACATCCACCTTACCAGAGCAGTACCTGCTCAGTCAGTCTGCGTTTCCAGCCTACTTTGAGATATTTGCTCGTTGCCTGTTAACCTGGGACTAATCATGTTTCTCCTCTTCCTGCAGTCCTGCCTGCCTGTCTCCAGCCCTTTGTCTCGTCAGCCCTGCACCTCTGCCTTGGAATCCCCGCTCAGCCCAGCAACTTCCTGGTTTCCACTCTGGACGTGCTTAGCTCTGCTCTATCCCCCTAACCAGCACAACCAGCCATCAGCCCAGCCCCCACGCTTCCAGTCACCCCCCCAGCCCAGCTCTCCCCCGGCTTACTTCACATCCCCACTAATATATTATCTTCTTCATTTAAACTTCAGTCTCCTCGCCTCTCTGTGTCTTGCACTTGGGCTCACTAGCCTAGCCATAACAATACTAAGGCAACGTTAGCAGCTTAGTTCACCCAGAAGACCAAACATTAGCAAAACAACAATGTCCATGCAGTGAGTGTACACGTATGTCATTCGAGAAACCACCCATCCACAAAATCCTGGCACAACATAGAAGAGTCCATATCAAGTGAGATCTCAGATGTGTTCACTCATTTACACACAACCTGAGCGGATTGCCGACTGCAAATTCCACCCTAATAGTTCCTGTCTGGAAAGAACATACTGGTTTGGTAGCAGTTAGGATTAGGGGTACATCTCAAGTCTCTTAACTGCATCCACGGTTCCCTCATGGGATGCATGGAGAGATGCAAGGAAACCGTGCAAGGAGAGAAAAAACGAGGAAATCTGTTTTTAGAGAAATGAGACGTCCGTTTCTGATGACGGCGGCAGCTGATCACAGCTAAATCAGCTGTCAGTTGGGTTAACTACTGTATAGACTTTTGATTGAGTTTGTATCTGCAAACATGTGCACTGCGCTAATACTAATAAAGGCAAGTTATCACTGGCAGAGCAGCAGTGTTTTCTCTCTGTAGCCTGTTACCTGTTTAACAAACACCTGCACATAAACAACCTGCACTCTGTATTTATACTGTGTACTGTGTCCTGCGTTTATATTATTAATTCATTATTTGTATCTGTATTTATCGATATTCTGATTGTGAATTAATTATTGAATAACCTAGAATATGATTAGCGTGTCTTTTGAACATTGGAAATAATTTATTATGCTAAATGTTTCAGGGAAAATTGAAGTGATGTAACTCACATCAAACCCGATGCTCAGGAATTATCAGCCTCACGTGACTGAATGGAAATTATGATAAATTATGTAAATGATTTCTTGCTGACAGACAGACTCTCCTAATCTCTCTGACTTTAACTGTATTCATAGTAAAAGTTAATGGGGAAAATAACATTTTGAAAAGAAAAATCTTTCTAATAAATGAAGAAAGTTGTTTATGGTTCTTTTGTTGTTCAGTCCTACAATTAACACAGATTAAAATAAATACATGCAAATAAATTATAAAACTTGGGAGAGATACACTTGAGTTTAATCTGTTATCTGTCTTCACTCTATCAGTCCAATCAGCTGCAGTGTCCAATCAATAACCGATATCCAATAAGGGGTCATGTCAGCCGGTAAAAGTCTTCCGTGAAGGCTGCTCTCATGTATCCTCTCATGGCTCCTCAGAGATCCCTCCTTGTTCCTTGATCCTTGGAGCAGAAATAAGAGATTTGAGATGGCCTTCAAGATGGCGGAGCAGAACAACATCCGGTTCAAGCGAGGAGCGAGGAGATATCAAATAAGAGGCTTGAGATGTACCCTAGGTCTAAAACAAGTTCCTAGTTCTTTAGTAAAACGATTCCTGTTAAGCATATTTTTAAAATTTTAACCATGATTACAATCTTTTTCTAACTTTAAGTGTTTTAGTCACCTAACTATAACTATACCATAGCCATAATTTATTTCATATAACCATGATTTCCCTCGAAAGTTAGATGTATAGTTGTGCGTTAAGGGGTTACAGCATAGATATGAAACCTAGGCTCATAGCCTCTGTAGGCAGTAGCTTACTTGTGCCTCCTCAAAAATGTTACTACATGTCTGGGCTACAGTGGGCATGAAGATACCAAATGGAGACCACAAGAAGAAGACTGGTCAGCTTGGGCTGCTTGTGTTTTCCAAGTTTCTGTTGCCGGTGGAGATTGTTGATGGTGACAACATGAAGCAAGTTGAAGAAAGATTCAGTAATCTGCGGCATCTAACAAAGACATCTCTACTGATAATCTTCTGATAACTGAGATCAAAGAATGTAAATGCAGTTACCATGTAGAATATAATTAAAACACGACACAACCTGATCACATGCAAAACATTTGTCTAGTGTTGTGGTGGTGCTGTTAATGAGTGAAATATACTATAAATCATGTATAAAACCATTGCACCCTTAAACTTACCATATAGGTGCCATGGGCAGATATCGTGTAGATGCCAAGTGCAGATATTGTAGAAAGAAATTTTAAATTGACATTAAACATTAAAAATTGTTTATTGTAATCCAGGATTTTGCAGAATTACCCAGTATCTAAATTCTGTCTGGCGATAGGTTTGGAATTGCACTGCAAATACAGTTACATAGACAAGTGTCCAGAGGACACTAAAAACTAAAAACAACAGAACGCATTAAACATTAAAATTCAAAAGGCTACTAAAGAAAATCTATGAAAATGCCGCTATGAATTGGTAACTTTCTTAATGTAATGAATTTCTTAATGTATTAAATGAACAGATCTAATTTACCTTTGTAGACAAAGCCCAGATCTGAGTGCTCTCTCAGATTCTCACTTTGTAATATAGGGGAGACGGGACAGTGCTTCAGGAGAGATAAGGAGGGAATATTTAATCTGTATTTAATGTGAATTTAATGAAACCACAGCCAACAACCCCAAAATGCAAGGTTTTGTGCGTAAAAGGAGAGATAGTGACAGGTGAAAGCTAGCAGCCAGTCAGTCAGTCAATGTTTATACTCAGTTATTTGTTTTTAGATTAGGACATTTATAGTAAATAATGCAACCAAGGCCACCATGTGTCTTACTGTGCAGTTACAAAGACTGAAACTTGTCTTGACAGGTTGGCAGAGCTCTCACACAATCCTGGTACATTTATCATCCAGCAGGACTCTAAGCAGCCACTCACCCACAGGGAGTGGCTACACAAAGCAATGCTAAATAAAATCCAGCCTTGTTCCTGTAATGCTGGAAGTGCTGAGGTGTTTGATTCCCTACAGAGATAATGATAATGATAATGAAAAACAGCCACCAGCTGTAGTTTAAGAGCAGAGAGGTCACTAACAAGAGAAACCCATGTACAGTCAGACACCACACTGGGATCAGCCCTGTTTCTCCTGCTCTCTCTTTCTTTCTTATGGTCTAGACCTATTCTATATGAAAAGTGCCCTGACATAACTTTTGTTATGATTTGGCGCTATATATTCTTCAAGTCACTGGGATGTTGGGCTGGATGGGCTTTTTGCTGTGTTTACAGGCCAGGCTTCCTCTCTGTAATTTCAGCCTCCACTCAAGCACCTAAACACAACCAAGAAGAAGAAGAAACTGATCCACTCTGAGGGACCAGAACCTGAGGCCACACACTCAGTAACACTGATATTTAGTTTACACCAGTTCAGTTCGATCAAACTTCAATGAATTTACAGCAGTTAACCTTGGTGACAAGTGATATTGTAGTAAAGAACATAGAACATAATGAGACACAATAATTTAAAGAAAGATGTGTCTTTGTGGGTTATGCTGAGCCCAGCTTCTGATAAGTGAGTCAGCTGAATTTTGCCTCATAACTACACTATTAGTAATTAATTAAATCTTTTTTTTTTTTTACCAGAAAAAAACACCAGCGGGTTGTTTGTTCAAACACCTTAAATGACCAATGTTTCTGTTTTCCTGACAAGTAATATATGCAGTGATGTGATATTGAATGTCCTCTCTCAGTGGCAAAGGCAGTGAGTGATGTTAGAGTGGATGATTGGCTGTGCAAAGTATGAGAATTTCACAACAGAAACTGAGATTTGTGTTCTGTCTCCCACCAACAACTGATACTAGTTGCTTGTAACCATAACCACGATCTTTGCCTAATCCTAACCAAGTAGTTTTTTATAATTATTATGTTATAAAATATTGTGCAGTGTTTTGTCCTTCTTGCTTCAAATCCATGGCTGTATCAGTCAAACTGGACTGAATTGTATTTTATCTTCTGTGTATCTATATCGCCACACCCACACAAAAGCAGCCTTTTTTTTTTTTAAATCACAGTGCTGTTTTTGGTCTGAGAGCCTGCAAAGAGTCATTTTTGTCAATTTGGTATGAGGACTTGTGCTATTTATAGTCTTCAGGAGCAAAACATCAAAATGTTCAAGTAGTTTGTCAAAAGAAAATGGAAGGTCCACTTACTAGCTTCCTCCAGAGCTAGTTACTTTTGAAATTAAAAGTTGCAGTTAACTGGGAAAAGCTAGTAAACTGACCTACCCTTTAACCTTTAGTTAGGAGGTTTTTTTTTGTCAAACTACTGTTTCCAAGATCATGGATGTACTTTCACACTCACGTTTAAGTAGTTTTCTATCATGACTGAAAAGTAAAAGTTACAGTATACCTATATGAAAAGCCAAGAATGAATTAAAGGGCTTCAGTTTCTCTTCCTCTTCTTACCACACCAAATGTGTGTGTGTGTTATTAATAGTAACCAAAACAGTAGTGAAGAAGTCAAACTCAGGATGTTATTGCACTAATGTATCAGTCAAACGTCCCTTTCCTGCATCATTTCCACTTAGGACACTGGACAGCCACTACTGGTACTATTTCTACTTCCACTATCATACTATTCAGCATGTGTGCCATACACTAGTATTAGTAGGCAGAGTAGTATTAAACAAGCACCAGTAATTGAGTTTTATGCAGACAGCCCTTCCTGTAATAACACGTTATACAAAAAACATACTTGGGAAACCATCCTGTCCCATTCTCCTGCCAATTCAATTAATCAGCCATTGTACTCATGAACTGATACATGATAATTACTGGAAAAGTCGTTTCTACAGGGTGACTACATTATGTATGTACAGTATGTTGTGTGCTGAGGTTAAAGGCTGGCACAACATTTGTTCTGTTGGTTAGTACCACTTGAGTGTTGGGAGCATACTTAAGAAAACAATAGCTCAGGTTAATTGAATTGCCTTTTGTACAACAGCCCTATGTAGTCATGACTGTTAAAAACACATGGTGTAGTGTGAAATACTGCAGCACCAAACTGAACTGTGTGAGCAGTGAATTTCCACTGTCACATACTGGGTGCACAATGCCTCAGCTTGCCCAGGAATGTGGAGAAGGGTTGTTTGGTGTGTTGGTATGAAGGTTGCTGGGGGAGCAGTTAAAAACGATGTACTTTGTCATTTAATTTGGAGGGCATGTTGACTTTGACCTACAGTACTGTACTGTTCCTTTGTGCAATGAGGGATTTTGTAGCAACATTTCAGGTGTACTCACTTTCAATTTGATTTCCAAATGAAGGGATTTAGATATAAATTGTAAACCAGAACAATCCTTTAATGGACAACTTCAATTTTCTTTTTCTTTCTTTTTTAACATTTTAGCTTGTTAAACATGTTTAAATCACATACGATTTACAATACTTTCAGATTTAGTTGTGGAAGAAGCATTCAGCAAATATAGTAATACCACACTGTACACCTACTCTACTGAAGCTGGATTTATACTTTTGGTTAAGGGGTTACGATGTAAAACACCAGAAGATAACGCAAGGAAGTTGGTGTGCTGCAGATATGACTCTTTTTGTTGAAAACTGTGATGGACAATGAATGATAAAACTCATCTCTCTTGGACACAAGAGGAGGACCTGAGGAGGTTGCCCACCCACCCAGTCACATGAGTGATGCTGCAGGCGGGGAGGGGGGGGGGTAATTGGAGCGACTGCGGACAGGGGTTCAGGTAAGGCCTGCGCCCTTTCCTGTTGTTGGCAGCTGGTATTGCAATACGACGTAGTGGTAATTAAATCCCTAAGACCTAACAACAAATAATTTTACCTGTACGCTTTGAAAGTCAACTTGCAGAGAGTACACACTTTCTTAAGATAGAAAAGCTGTTGTTGTTGTTGCTTTCTCAGGGCAGACTTAATGATTTCAATCCAAAGCTTCACCATTGTCATTTCCAGCTGAACAATGAATCAGTATTAATGTGAAAAACTGTTGCCAATCCCTACTGACTGGGTAAAGAATCCACACTTAATGCGACTGGTGACATTCAGACGTAGTAAACATGATTCAGGAATGAAGATTTTGCATGTTAGAATCTGAGGGCTGTTGATAGATATATTTTAAATTAACTCAAAAGAAGCAGATATTCTTGGATTTATGTGTGTTTGGGCCCCTCTTTGGTCATGGGGCCTAAAGCAATAGTCTACCATTGCCTAATACTCAGACCGCCTCCTCATTTGAGGCCAGCACAGTCATCAGGGTGGGGAGTATCCCAATAGGAATGTCACTAACCTCTGCTGAAGCATGCAAAATATACTGATGGGAACTGGCTGCAACCCACAGAACATGAATCACTGCCTCAGCCATCACAAATACAAAAAGCAATCAACGCTAATCCTAAACTTATATTCTAATTGATAGAGAGGATATTGTATTTGAACTTTGACCTGGCATAATGACTCACAGCTTCTTGGTGTGTAGGTCAAGGGTGAGCATGTGTTACTTTTTGTTTTGAAGGGACAGAAAAATAATTTTCCAGACTCTGACCTTTAGGTTTGTCTGCCCCCATACTGTATGTAGCCATATCAGTGCACAAATTAAAGTCTGGAAATAAATGCAGACACGTCTGCGCTGTTATGGCTGGCTGACTATGAGGGCACAGATACAGACAGAGATAGCACCTATAAGCGTTTACTGTGGGTGCGTCATATTTGCTTTACTGTCTCTTTGAATCTGTTATCTTTATTGAACATTCATATTGGGAACATTGTGAGTTGCTGTGAAACCACTTCTGCATGGCCCTACTGTGAACTCATAACACAGTGACTAAGAAAATGGTTGGTGTGTGGAAACTGACACGTAACAGAGACCACTGGCAGTTTTGCTGAATCTAGGGGAAACTTTTATTATTTTATCAGAGAACTCAATTTTCTGGTTGAATATGAGTGACTCATCATCTGTATAGCTTTCCTAGAAGTTTCATCCATTTTTGTGTTTTTCCTTGACTTCTTCAGAGCTCAGACTGGATCAAGATCAATTACTGATTGACCTATAAAGCCCATAGAGACAGAGGTGTATATCAGCTGCACAAATAAACTTGACTTCTACTTAAGCCACCGCTTTATTCACCCTCTAAGTGTGTTTGCTGTAAGCTCCTTTTGTTTATAGTCCACCAGAACTGTAAAACTTCATGTGTCTGTAAAAGTAATTATACTACACACAGCATCTCCAGATGGAAGACGTTTCATGTAAGTGAGATTGGCAAGGATCTTGTGATTCCTTTACATGCCTAGACAGTGACATACAGTAGCAGACTGTAAGCTTTTTGACTTCCTGTAAATTCTGCTTTACAGTTTTTTATGATTGCTTACACACTAAAATTAAAAATAACACACAATTAGTGAAACCTGACACTCAAAGGACAAAACCTCAGACCACATCTGCACAACTATAAGCACATTCTCAGCCTCACACTTTTTGCAAAACACTAAACACACTTCTCTACATTAGACACAGAAATCTAACATGATGTCACTTGTTTGCCATTTCAAAGCACTGTCATAGAAAATACCACACATATAACCAATTGATCAAACACGGCTGTCACGTGTACAGACACTTAGGTTCTTAACTGTAAACTCATAAATCAGGAGTAAGCACTATAAAAAGACTACAGGTGAGTGTACCTGTCTTCAACAAAAATGGAAGGCAACGTTGCAGTAAGAGGAAGAGGGACAATGTATCTTTCCACCGATCTGCTCTGGTCCAAAACTGGTTTCATCAGCATCCACAATTTTGAAAAAAATCCTTAACCCCATTCAGCATGGTGGTGGAAGGTTTATGATCTCCATGTCAGGATACCCCTCATTCAAGCCATGGAGGAGGCCTGCGACCAAACTGATGCAGGGTCAGTGCGAGGATGGATTCACTATTCAAGAAGATTCTTTCCTTGCTGTCTTACAAGAGAGCACAGCCTGTGATGTGGAAGAAGAGCTATGGCCAGATCCAGCTAGGCGAAGAGATAATGCTAATGATTTAAAAAAAAAAAGTAATTTATGCTTTCTTTTTTGCCTCCACAAATGTTTTTGCTGTGTTTATGTACTATATTCAAACCCAGCAGTGTGAAACTGGTTCAAACTAAATCAGATCATATGTGTGTGCCATACAAAATAGGGTTTTTATAAATGATTGTTAGTTTTGAATGAAGTGTTTCATTTTGCTAAAGATCTGAAGTGTTCTGCTACTTGTGTGTAGTGTGTTGACAAAATGAGCTCTATTTTCAAAATCAGATCAATCTGTGATGGTGAGGTAATGATGATAATGGGGAAGAAAACACATTTGTATCCTTGCCTGCATTCTCCTGTGATTCAGACTAATCTGTTTTCATTGACCACATAAATGCTGATATGAATGTGTATATATTTCAGGAACCAGAGGATTAGTCTATGGTGTCCCATGTTTAACCCAAAGGTTTGCTCATTCAATTCAATTCAATTCAATTCAATTCAATTCAATACAATTCAATTCAATTCAATTCAATTCAATTGAGTTTTATTTATATAGTGCCATATCATAACAAGGTTATCTCAGGGCACTTTTTCATATAGAGCAGGTTATATTTACAGAGATCCAACAGTTCCCACCATGAGCAAGCACTAGGCAACAGTGGCAAGAAAAGAAAAACTCAGGAACACAGGGGCAGCAGGTGGCTGCAACCATAGATCCAGACTCTACAGCTCCAGAGGCAGAAATAACTACAGAAAGCAACAGAAGGAGAGAGAGGGGAGAGAAAGCACACAACTACCGGGAAAGAGAAGCAGTTGAGTTAGTAACAAGTATTAATGGGATAGGAGTGCGTACAGATGGAGAGGAAGAGGAGGAGAAAGGAGCTCAGTGCATCATAGGAAGTCTCCCGGCAGTCTAGGCCTATAGCAGCATAACTAAGGGGGGGCTCAGGGGTCACTTGAGTCAGCCCTACTATAAGCTTTATCAAAGAGGAAAGTCTTAAGCCTACTCTTAAATGTGAGGAGGGTGTCTGCCTCCTGTACACAAACTGGAAGCTGGTTCCACAGGAGAGGAGCTTGATAGCTGAAGGCTGTGGCTCCCTTTCTACTTTTGGAGACTCTAGGAACCACAAGGAACCCTGCATTCTGGGAGCGCAGTGCTCTAGTGGGGTAGTAGGGTACTATGAGCTCTTTAAGATATGATGGTGCCTGACCATTAAGGGCTTTGAAGGTGAGGAGAAGGATTTTAAATTCTATTCTTGATTTTACAGGGAGTCAGTGTAGAGAAGCTAATATTGGAGAAATATGATCAGTAAACGTGCTGCACCATTCTGAATCACCTGAAGAGTCTTAAGGGACTTATTGGGGCAGCCTGATAATAGAGAGTTGTAAGAGTCCAGCCTAGACGTAACAAATGCATGGACTAGCTTTCTGTATCTTTTTGAGACGGGATGTGCCTGATTTTTGCAATGTTACGTAAGTGAAAAAAGGCAGTTCTTGAAGTTTGTTTTATGTGGGAGTTAAAGGACATATCCTAAACAAAGATAACTCCAAGATTCCTTACGGTGTCGCTGGAGGCCAGGGCAATGCCATCTAGAGAAACTATATCTTTAGATGAAGGTGTTCGGGGCCAAGTACAATAACTTCAGTTTTGTCTGAGTTTAACATCAGAAAATTGCAGGTCATCCAGGTTTTTATGTCCTTAAGGCATGCTTGAAGTTTAGCTAATTGATTGGTTTCATCTGGCTTGATCGATAAACATAATTGGGTATCATCTGCATAACAATGAAAATTTATGGAGTGCTTCCTAATAATATTGCCTAAAGGAAGCATATATAAGGTGAATAGAATTGGTCCAAGCACAGAACCTTGTGGAACTCCGTGACTAACTTTGGTGTGCATGGAGGATTCATCGTTAACATGTACAAACTGATCTGATAAAAAGGATTTAAACCAGCTTAGTGCGGTGCCTTTAATGCCAATTAAATGTTCTAGTCTCTGTAACAGAATGTGATGGTCAATGGTATCGAATGCAGCACTAAGATCTAACAAGACAAGTACAGACACAAGTCCTTTGTCTGATGCAATTAGAAGGTGATTTGTAACTTTCACCAGTGCTGTCTCTTTGCTATGATGCACTCTAAATCCTGACTGAAAATCCTTAAATAGCTTATTGTTGTGTCACACAACTGATTGGCAACTGCTTTCTCAAGGATCTTAGAGAGAAAGGGAAGGTTAGATATAGGTCTATAATTTGACAAAACCCCTGGATCAAGAGTGGGCTTTTTAAGAAGAGGTTTAATTACAGCTACTTTAAAGGACTGTGGCACATAGCCTTTTAATATGGACAGATTGATTATATCTAGTAAAGAAGTGCTAACTAAGATAAAACTTCTTTAAGCAGCCAAGTTGGGACGGGGTCTAAGAGACACGTTGATGGCTTAGATGAAGAAATCATTGAAGTTAGTTGATTAAGGTTGATGGGAGAAAAGCAGTCTACTGTCGCATAGTGCTTGCTCATGGTGGGAACTGTTGGGTCTCTGTAAATATAAAGAGTCGGTCTAGACTTGCTCTATTCGAAAAAGTGCCCTGAGATAACTTTGTTATGATATGGCGCTATATAAATAAAACTGAATTGAATTGAATTGAATTGAATTGAATTAAATGTACATCAGGTTTTACAGTTGTTTCTAAGATTCCTGTGTTTGGAGATAAGTCAGTAACGGAACAGTAAGAACTGCCTTTTTTCACTTACGTAACATTGCAAAAATCAGGCACATCCCGTCTCAAAAAGATACAGAAAGCTAGTCCATGCATTTGTTACGTCTAGGCTGGACTCTTACAACTCTCTATTATCAGGCTGCCCCAATAAGTCCCTTAAGACTCTTCAGGTGATTCAGAATGGTGCAGCACGTTTACTGATCATATTTCTCCAATATTAGCTTCTCTACACTGACTCCCTGTAAAATCAAGAATAGAATTTAAAATCCTTCTCCTCACCTTCAAAGCCCTTAATGGTCAGGCACCATCATATCTTAAAGAGCTCATAGTACCCTACTACCCCACTAGAGCACTGCGCTCCCAGAATGCAGGGTTCCTTGTGGTTCCTAGAGTCTCCAAAAGTAGAAAGGGAGCCACAGCCTTCAGCTATCAAGCTCCTCTCCTGTGGAACCAGCTTCCAGTTTGTGTACAGGAGGCAGACACCCTCCTCACATTTAAGAGTAGGCTTAAGACTTTCCTCTTTGATAAAGCTTATAGTAGGGCTGACTCAAGTGACCCCTGAGCCACCCCTTAGCTGTGCTGCTATAGGCCTAGACTGCCGGGAGACTTCCTATGATGCACTGAGCTTCTCTCTCCTCCTCTCCCTCTCCATCTGTATGCACTCTCATCCCATTAATGCTTGTTACTAAATCTACATCTTCTCTCTCCCGTAGTTGTGTGCTTTCTCTCCTCTCCCTCTCCTTCTGTTGCTTTCTGCAGGTATTTCTGCCTCTGGAGCTGTAGAGTCTGGATCTATGGTTGTAGGCCACCTGCTGCCCCCATGTTCCTGCTCAACATCCGCTGCTGCTATTGCTGTTATTGCTCTTATTATTAGTATTACTATTATTATATTGCTATTAGTATTTTTTTTATTAATATTAACGTCATTACCACTACCATTACTTTACATCTCTATGTGGAACTGTACAGTACTACTGTATGTTCTCTTTCCTCCTGCTCTCTCTCTCTCTCTCTCTCTCTCTCTCTCAGTTCAGTTCAATTCAGTTTGCTTTATTGGCATGAATGTAACAAAGGCAATATTGCCAGAGCGTCAGATAATAATTTAAGTGATAATTAAAAAAGAAAAAGAAAAAGGTGCAATTAATAAAATGAAGAAAATAGCAGATAACATATACAGTATATACATATGGGGCTGTGTGATGGTATGTCCAAAAATGCCTATGGACAATCATGGGACCAACTGTCAACTAAAAACAAAAGAGTGAAGGTTTTATCTTACTCATGCATTTTATTTTGTCATTTAAATGGCAGAAGAAATTCTAGTCTAACCTATATTATATAATATATTTTGATCATTTTCCACCTCCACACTATGGGAACATTTCATCCAGCCATCCAAACATGCATCTGGCAACAAGACTGTTGTGGTGCACAACAAAATGTCTTCATTCTTGATGTTTATTAGCATTCAGTGCCTCTTATCCACAGACTGCCCCTGGCTAGAGTCACTAAACTTTCTTAAATATTTGTAAACAGTCTCAGCAGCATGTCAGCAGGAGACTATGAGCTTCACAGTACCCCACCCCCTGCCTTGATAGAGCTCTACATAGCATTTCCTGTAATCTGGCATAGTTATCATAGCAGGGTATGTTGTTCCAGATGTTTGATTACTAAATGAGCTGTGAAACAATAGAAGTTGAGAGCTGTGATCTGTGGACCAGAACAGAGTCCAGACCTTATCTGGGTTATTCAGGGGTCATTTGAATAGTTCTGTGACAGTTTGGAGAGTGACCAGATGCAAAAATGATCCAGACATTTAGATAATTGCTGTTCTCATGCTTTAATCTCAATCCACACATCTAAGTGCTTAACTGAAAATATTCAGTCAGGGCCCTGACCAAGAGCTGTACTCAAACCCAATCTCGGTCTCAAGTCTTGTGTCGAGATGGTTTTTCTACTCTCTCAGAACTGTCTCTTTGTCTGTTTCTTGACTTGGCTTTACGGTGGTATTGACCAAGTCCAGTTAGGTTTCTTTTTTGGCCTAGGTCTTCCCAGCCCACCCCTGTCCTAACAGGAAGTAATCAAAACTGTAGAGGATGCCAAGTCAAAGTAGTTCCCCAGGGAATACACATTACGTTTGTTTCCTCAAGCCCAAGTGTAGCAAAAACGTCATATTTATCCCTTTTTTCCACTGCAAGAATAAACAGCCTCAGGCTTCTCATAAACCCGAACATTTAAGATCTTTGTGAGGCTTTGGTACAAGCTTCTTCCTTGCCTTTCTACTGTTTTTACAAAATGGGATATTTTGGATATACATCATTAAAAAGGCAACAGCAGGCCCAACAATGTAATTTATTTAATTTTATGTGTTATTTGGTCAGAGAGTGAAGTCAGCTGTTAAGGGACAGACAACAATGGAGGAAGTGGGGCTGATATTGTTATTGATTTTGTTTCATGTTTATTCTGAATCCAGGGCATTGTCAGTCAGGGGCCTAAGACAGCACCAAGCGTGTCAAACCACTTTGTAGTTCTGAAGTTTGCTCTCCTGTAAGTGCAGCGTTTATTTTTCTATAATTTTGTTTCAGCTTGTAAATTTTCTCTGCACTGTTTGGCTGTCCTTTCCTCAACTTGTGAAAAGTGACAAGGTGCAACCATTTCAAAAGGCCACTGGCTGTATATTACTTTTTACAATACACTGAGTGTGCTATATAGGGTATAAAAAATTCTCACTTACATGCAACGTTACAAAATGGTCGTATTTTAAAAAATAGTCACCATATGATCACCATATTCACAGTCGATTTGATATAGTCAAATTTGGTTCATATGACATATGTACTTCAACATGGTAAATCTTGCATATGTGGCTCTGTGATTTTCTTTATTTCTCTTGTCTATCTTAGACTCATATTCATGTTGTTGCTCCTGATCAGCCCCTGCAGTTGGAGATTAGATACCGTTTTCATCAGGTGGAAGGAAATATGAAGCAGCTCCACATTCACTGTAGTCAGTCTGACCTGCTGACAACACTGCTGCATACTTTAGAAACATGGTGACTGGCCCCAAGCAACACTAAAAAACTAAAGACCTGGATCACCCAGCTGGCAGCAGTTGGCAGGAGAGCCAGGAACCAGCAAAGCTGCTTTAATCTGTGATTTAGACAGACTTCCCAGAAGGCGTTGGATGAGGGGAATGAAAAGAAAGAAAGATTTGAAGAAAGAGAGTGTTATGGGAACTTAGCACTGTCTGTAATGTCATTTTACAACATTTTGTTATTCTGTTATTATGAGTCTGACATTGGCCATGACCCTCTTCATGACCCGTACTTTGAGTGCGTCCAGCAGTAAGGGCCTGTTCAATGTGTCATGGCTTTGAGAATTGCAGGACTGCGCTGTGTGCTGAGTCAACAGCATGGGTAGAAGTGTTTGAAGCCTCTGATCCAAACTGTGGACAGTGCTCCTCAGTGTGGGAAGGCTCCTCCTCCCTCCATCACTGTGAGGCCACTTCCTTTCATGGTCATGTGAATATACGGAGAGTGATGTCAGGGACGGGAGGCACATTCTGGAGAGATGGCGCCTCCTTTCAGACATATACAGTACATGTGATTCTCATGCTGCATTCGTATCCTATGGGAAAATACAATTCACCTTTGCTCTCAAATAGTAAAAACAAAATACTCAGCTTTTAGGTGGTGAATACTGTCATAATATATTGTACCATTCATACTGCTTCTCAAACAATATGATATAAAAATTATAAACTTTTCTTTCTTGTCTTCTTTCTCAAGTACAGACTTAAGTCCAAGACATGTTTACTTCATCTTAGCACAAAGACTGGAAGCAGGGGGAAATTATTAGCCTAGCTCAATCAAAAGTAAAACAGCAACTCCATACAACTCCAAAGCTGTCTCAGATACATACAAGACTAATTTTGTCTAAAAATAGAAAACAAGACAAGGGGAAATGTAAAGTGACAATGTAGTAGTATGAAGTAAAAATCTCAGAGCTTAACTTCTTTAAACTTCCCTGTTTCGTTTTACAACAGTTTCTTGTTTTATTCTATAGTCTGTTGGCATGGTTTGGTTTAGTTTATCACTGCTTCATTCTTCTGTCAGGTATCTCGTTATAGCTATGTTGTTGTAGGCTGGTGTATGACTGCTTACTGCAAGCCAGTGTTGTAACATAGCTGTGAATTCTCCTTCAAACAGCTGATAGGTGTTTGGGTATATGAGTTGATCCTGAGTTGTGTATAAAGTGCTTTGGTTGCATTTGTGCATTTTCGATGAACTGTTGTGCTGAGCTGCATGTCGGAAAAGAACTGTGTGAAGAGTTTTGAAAAAGTAAACTTGTATGGAGAAATGTGATTTAGCAATTGTAAAAAACTGTAAGATGAAAAATCTAAGAAATGAGAATGCCATGATTGACTGTGTCAAACGTTTTATACAATTAAATCATTAAATCATTCATTAAATCTACAAATACAGCACCAACTACTCCTTAATCAAACCTAGATTTTATTTGCTCTGCTAGGTGTAACTGTGTATGATGGAAACCTTCTGTAATGATAACTTTCTCAGTTTTTGAAAGTATGGGCAGTATGCTTCTGGGTCTATAGTACTGGCTTTGTGCCGGTCTCCAGATTTAAAAATAATGATAAGAGTGAGAGTAAGTGTGTCAGCAAAACTTTTTTATTAGTCATAGGAAAGACATCTTGCATTTTGTCATTTTACTCAAATAGTCAAAAGTCAAAGAGTAATTCTGCAGAAAATCCACAGGAGGTCAGTATCATCACAGACTGAATCTGCCTTTCATCTCTCTGAATACTAGATGGCCTCATTTAATTGTACATATACTAGTTTTTAGTCATTCACAATGAGTTGTGCTGTCCATAACTTAACAGTATTACCTTAACTGTCTACAGGACACAAAATACACATTTACATGTAACACCATAACATAACTAATGATGTGATGTAAATAATGTTCTTCACAGCAGGACTACAGTTTCTTGTTTTTTCTCTGTCTCTGTCTTGCTGCCCATGATCTGGACTGTTCAGATTCCCAGCAACATGTGTGAATTGGCACATTTAAAGCTGCAGGCAGGCAAATATCTAATATTAAACTTCTGCATATACGTGAATGTTGTTGTAATGTTAAAACGTTACTGTATGCATTAGCTTGGTGGCTGGCATGAGCCACTTGTCATAGTAGCACATTGTAGTAAGCTAGATCGATATCAATAAATTAGATTTCTACTGGATTACTGTGTTGCAAAATGGCATGCAATTAATGAAAAAAAAATGCTGTGTGTATAATTCTGTGACAGATGATACTTCACTCTCTGAAGTATCTGACGTATCATAGCAACTAGAGGCGTTAAAGGGCATATGACGGAATAGACAGGTGACAAAAATGAAATGGACTGTTACCTTGAATAAAATTATGGATTTCTCTGGGTTTGAATACATCTGTAGTGGCAATCAAACAACAAAAAAATGCCTCGAGGGAATTTGAAGTAATTTCCAACGCATGGTGGTGCAAAAAATGAGGTCTGCCATGGCAAGTGTGTTTGATCTTTTATTTACACAATCTTGAAAACACCAACAAAAAGCCAGGTGCACTGAATGAAAATGTAAAAATGAGCTTGTACACATAAGACAAACACAAAACGCTAACAGTAAGGCAAAACCAAAAACCAGTACAGACACACACACACACGGTTGAAAAACTGTGGCTTCCTTCATTCCTAATTCCCTCCCACTGTTCACCTGTGACTCCCCTATATAGATTACATGACTGATTAACTGCCCATGCCCTCAGGTGTGCAGATGAAGTAGCAACATTACAAAGCTTACCACACATAAGATAAGACACATCAAAATTGGCTACGACACAATGGCCCCTAATTGTTACTGTAAGATAATGTACCACTTAAACACCATACAAACATTCAAGCCAATAAAAAGTCCATAATGGTCATGTTATGTGTCCATAGGGTCAGAGGTAAGTCGGCTGTTAGAATATTTTACATCAGTCTTTAATCAGCTCCTCCTCTTTGTGACCGGTTGCTCCAGTATGTTGTATTTGGTCTGGACTTTAACAGACCGCAAAAAATCTTGTGTGTCAGGAAAGGTCTGCAGTATCTTCCCCAACAACCAGGATCCGCGAGGGGCAGTAGAGTCCGCTACAATGACAATGTCTCCTGTGACAAAGCTTCTCTTGACCACCATTGTGGTTCCTGTAACAGTAGAAAGTACTCCCGAATTCATCTGTGCCAGAAGAGATCTGAGAGGAATTGAACTTGCCTCCATCGTCGTTTGGAGTACAAGTCAGGTTGAGCAGGTTTTACTTTCAACAAGAAGATGTGGTTTGGAGTCAGGGGTTCAAGATCATCATTGGGATCATCTGAGATTTTGGTGATGGAGGATCATTCAATATGGCTTCCACCTCACACAGAAGAGTTTGCAGACCTTCATCATCCACACTTTGCTGATGAAGTACTGAGTTCAGCACCTTTCTGACCATGCAAATGATTCTTTCCCATGCTCCACCATGATGTGATGCAGCAGGAGTGTTGAAGCTCCATTTCACTCCAGACTGAAATAATGAGTTTTGAATTTTCTTGTGATTCAGAGCAGATAGAGCTTCTCTCATTTCATGTTCTGCTCCCACAAAGTTGGTTCCGTTGTCTGATCTGATGATACTTGTCCTCTTCTGGAAATAAATCTGCGCAGTGGATTTATGCAAGAACTGGTGTCTAATGAGTATGCCATTTCCAAATGCACTGCCCTACTGGCCATGCAGGTGAAGCTAACTCCATAGTGTTTGATGAGGCTGCGGCCCACTTCACCTCCTCAAACTGGCCAAAATAGTCAATGCCCACATTTGTGAATGGTGGGAGGTCAGGTTGAGTCTTTCTTTCGACAAATCTGCTATCTTTTGTTCACCCACCTTTCCCCTGTAACGTCTGCAAATGACACAGGAAGAGAGGACCTTTCTAGCAGCAGCATTTGCGCGGGTGATCCAATACTGTTGACAAAGTCTAGAAAGCAGGTGATTTCTTCTGCAATGTCCTAATACTCATGAATGTGGCGTAAAATGAGAGTGGAGATGTGCTGGTCTTTAGCAAGAATGACTGGGTGTTTCATGCCATCAGGCATCACTGCTTTGCTGAGCCTTCCTCCCACTCTCAAGAGCCCCTTTTCCAGCACTGAATCAAATTTGGAAATGTGACTGCTTTTCTTCAATCCAGATGTTCCCTTTTTCAAAGCAGTTATTTCATCACTGAACTTGTCCTGTGCTGACCAGTTGTTTGGTGTTGGTCAAAAAAGGACATCTAGTGGATAAAGTGGTAATAGCAACACAGTGTTTTGTATTGCACCTTGAGTTGCTGCAGTTACATGGAGTTCCTACATGTGTTTTCTACTTCTCATTGTCTGATCAGGAAGACATTTGCCTGTGAGTATTTTCATATTTAGTTATTTCACTATGGCTATATAAAGAGTGTGCGGTCCAGTGATCCAGCAAATCTGCTCTAAATCTGTAGTAAAACGATGTATGCTAACTGCTAGCGTAACAATGTAATTTCCCATATAGGTTAGCATGAAGCTAGCGCATTGTTTTCTGTATAGTTTTTGATGAATAAGCAGCACGTATGACATGTCAAATGTCTTTTCTTATGTGAAATTAATGTACATTTTCTTGTGTGTTCAGTTTTACAGTGCTTTTCAAGTAAAACTTCAAACGGAATTTCTGAAGCAGAGTTTTTCTTGGGAAACTGTTATCTATCTGCCAAGCTATGGTAGCCGGGGCAGAATAGTAAAAAGGCAGATCTTCGAACAACCAGCAGTCTGTGATCCTGTAAGTATTCAATTCAGTTTTATTTATATAGCGCCATATCATAACAAAGTTATATCAGGGCACTTTTTCGAATAGAGCAAGTCTAGACCGACTCTTTATATTTACAGAGACCCAACAGTTCCCACCATGAGCAAGCACTATGCGACAGTGGCAAGGAAAAACTCCCTTTTAACAGGTAGAAACCTCGAGCAGAACCAGGCTCAAGGTGGGCGGTCATCTGCCTCGACTGGTTGGGTTGAAGGGGGAAGGGGGGAGCGGGAGAGAGAGAGCAGGAGGAAAGAGAACATACAGCAGCTCAATACAGTATAGATATGGTAATAGCATTGATGTTAACACCAACGGAAACAACACTAAGAGCAACATTATAATAGCAATACTAATAACAACAGCAACAACAGCAATAGCAGCAGCGGGTGCAGAGCAGGAGCACGGGGGCAGCAGGCGGCAGCAACCACAGACCCAGACTCCACAGCTCCAGAGGCAGAAACACCTGCAGAAAGCAACAGAAGGGGAGGGAGAGAGAGAGAGGAGAGAAAGCACACAACTACGGGAAGAAGTTGAATTATTAACAAGCATTGATGGGATATGAGGGCGTACAGATGGAGAGGAAGAGGAGGAGAAAGGAGCTCAGTGCATCATAGGAAGTCCCCCGGCAGTCTAGGCCTATAGCAGCATAACTAAGGGGGGGCTCAGGGGTCACCTGAGTCAGCCCTACTATAAGCTTTATCAAAGAGGAAAGTCTTAAGCCTACTCTTAAATGTGAGGAGGTTGTCCGCCTCCCGTACACAAACTGGGATCTGGTTCCACAGGAGAGGAGCTTGATAGCTGAAGGCTCTGGCTCCCATTCTACTTTTAGAGACTCTAGGAACCACAAGGAACCCTGCATTCTGGGAGCGCAGTGCTCTAGTGGGGTAATAGGGTACTATGAGCTCTTTAAGATATGATGGTGCCTGACCATTTAGGGCTTTGAAGGTGAGGAGAAGGATTTTAAATTCTATTCTGGATTTTACAGGGAGCCAGTGTAGAGAAGCTAATATTGGAGAAATATGTTCTCTTTTTCTGGTTCTTGTCAGTAAACGTGCCGCAGCATTCTGAATCAGCTGGAGAGTCTTAAGGGATTTATTGGGGCAGCCTGATAATAGAGAGTTGCAATAGTCCAGCCTAGACGTAACAAATGCATGGACTAGTTTTTCTGCATCTTTTTGAGATAGGATGTGCCTGATTTTTTGCAATGTTACGTAAATGAAAAAAGGCAGTTCTTGAAGTTTGTTTTTATTTGGGAGTTAAAGGACATATCCTGATCAAAGATAACTCCAAGATTCCTTACGGTTTCGCTGGAGGCCAGGGCAATGCCATCTAGAGAAACTATATCTTTAGATAATGTGTTTCGAAGGTGTTCGGGGCCAAGTACAATAACTTCGGTTTTGTCTGAGTTTAACATCAGAAAATTGCAGGTCATCCAGGTTTTTATGTCCTTAAGGCATGCTTTAAGTTTAGCTAATTGATTGGTTTCATCTGGCTTGATCGATAAATATAATTGGGTATCATCTGCATAACAATGAAAATTTATGGAGTGCTTCCTAATAATAGTGCCTAAAGGAAGCATATATAAGTTAAATAGAATTGGTCCAATCACAGAACCTTGTGGAACTCCGTGACTAACTTTGGCGTGCATAGCGTGGCGTGGCACGTGGCATGGCGTGAAACAACATTTGTTTCTGTTGGTGTTAACATCAATGCCATTACCATATCTATGCTGTATTGAGCTGCTGTATGTTCTCTTTCCTCCTGCTCTCTCTCTCCCGCTCCCCCCTTCCCCCTTCAACCCAACCGGTCGAGGCAGATGACCGCCCACCTTGAGCCTGGTTCTGCTCGAGGTTTCTACCTGTTAAAAGGGAGTTTTCCTTGCCACTGTCGCATAGTGCTTGCTCATGGTGGGAACTGTTGGGTCTCTGTAAATATAAAGAGTCGGTCTAGACCTGCTCTATTCGAAAAAGTGCCCTGAGATAACTTTGTTATGATATGGCGCTATATAAATAAAACTGAATTGAATTGAATAGAGGATTCATCATTAACATGTACAAACTGATATCGATCTGATAAATAGGATTTAAACCAGCTTAGTGCAGTACCTTTAATGCCAATTAAATGTTCTAGTCTCTGTAATAGAATGTGATGGTCAATGGTATCGAATGCAGCACTAACATCTAGTAAGACAAGTACAGAGACAAGTCCTTTGTCTGATGCAATTAGAAGGTCATTTGTAACTTTCACCAGTGCTGTCTCTGTGCTATGATGCACTCTAAATCCTGACTGAAAATCCTCAAACAGCTTGTTGTTGTGTAGAAAGTCACACAACTGATTGGCGACTGCTTTATCAAGGACCTTAGAGAGAAAAGGAGGGTTAGATATAGGTCTATAATTTGACAAAATCCCTGGATCAAAAGTGGGCTTTTTAAGAAGAGGTTTAATTACAGCTACTTTAAAGGACTGTGGCACATAGCCTTTTAATAAGGACAGATTGATCATATCTAGTAAAGAAGTGCTAACTAAGGGTAAAATTTCTTTAAGCAGCCTAGTTGGGATGGGGTCTAAGAGACACGTTGATGGCTTAGATGAGGAAATCATGGAAGTTAGTTGATTACGGTTGATGGGAGAAAAGCAGTCTAAATGTACAGGTTTTACAGTTGTTTCTAAGGTTCCTGTGTTTGAAGATAAGTCAGTACCAACTGAGGGCAGGAGGTGCTGAATTTTTTCTCTAATAGTTAGAAGTAAGTAAGTAAGAAGAAAAACATCTTATCAGTCACCATGACACAGAATAAAGAAGAGGACACATTGGATGAACTTTTAGAGACAAGATCACAAATATCCAGCTGCTCACAAACCAGCAAATTCTCTGTAACCAGCTCCCTTGCCCTGAGAGCACGTGCAAAAGCAGAAGCTGCTCGTGCTGAACTGGCGTTCGCTAAAAAAGAAGCGGAGATGCTAAAACAGCAAGCAATACTACAAACCAAATGGAAAAGGCTGCTGCAGCTGCAATTGCAGAAGCTGGTGTATTGGAAGCAGCTGCTCAGGTTGAGCATAACCAAATCAGCTTACCTCTTCAAACACAGAGACCTGTGATGCCTCAGTCCTCGATTGAACTTCCCAATGAAAGGGCTACAGTGAAGTCTACAGTGCAACATCCTTCTCTCCAGCCATTCCAGAGTGTGCAAACAGCAAACACATTACATTCAGTCACAACCCCTCCTGATGCAAAGCCACCAGTAGTTACACATCCACCAGTATCCCAGCCAACCATGGGCAGCTGTGAAGCAACAAGGAGCTGTGTGCTACATGGTGAAACGCCATCGAGTGAAATCAGTGACTACGAATTCATTGAATTAGCTACACAACACTCATATGAAGGAGAGGCTACTTGGAACTCAATGCATGCTGGCACTGTTAAGCCATAGGGAGAATCACACTGTTACAGAGACCCCTCATGCAACAATAGACACACCAGTGATAACTATCTGCCTCCTCAGTCCTGTAAAACTCATTCATCCCCTCCATGTGACATCACCTCATCCAGTTCAGCGGCTGCTACTGACTTAGCAAAGTACCTGATGCGTTGAGAGCTGGTGAGCTCAGGCTTACTCATGTTTGATGATAAGCCAGAAAACTGCTGGGCCTGGAAAACATCTTTCATCAGCTCCACACAGGACTTAAGACTCTCCGCTAGAGAAGAGCTTGATCTGCTGTGCAAATGGCTTGGTCCATCGTCATCTGAACAAGCTAAAAGAATCAGAGCGGTACACATTCAGAGTGCGACCACTGGCCTTAGGATGGTGTGGCAGAGACTGGAAGACATGTATGGCTCACCAGAGGTAATTGAAAATGCTCTCCTCAAAAAAGTTGATTTCCCCAAGATATCAGCAAAAGACAATCACAAGTTAAGACAATTAGGAGACACGCTTATGGAGCTTGAGGCAGCCAAGGCAGGCGGCGACCTACCTGGCCTCTCATACCTCAACACCTCACGTGGAGTCAGCCCAATAGTCCAGTAACTCCCATATAACCTGCAAGAAAAATGGATCATGGTAGGATCACGCTATAAAGAACAACACAAGGTGTCATATCCTCCATTCTCAGTTTTGTGAATTTTGTCTGTGAGCAAGCAAAAGCGAGCAACGACCCCAGCTTTGCCAGCATAGCAGGAACGCTGTGTGCCGCCAAGACAGATAGAAGCTTCTCAACCAGCCATCATGTGAAAACATCAGTAGCTGTAAGAAAGACAGAAATCTCATCAGATGGTGACCCTGATAAGCTGTGTCCGCTGCATAGCAAACCACATCCATTGAGAAAATGCCGCAGCTTCAGGAACAAAACACTAGAGGAAAGAAAGGCGTATCTGAAGGACAAACACATCTGTTTTCACTGCTGTGCATCGTCTGCTCACACTGCTAAGGCCTGCAACAAGCCTGTGCAATGCAAAGAGTGTGACAGCAGCAAACACCCCTCAGCGCTACACCCAGGGCCGGCCCCATGGAAAACTGATGTTCAAACAAATATTATGGATCAAGGTGGGGAGCAGCAAGGCGGGGAGCAGCAAGCAGAGGCCAGCCCATCTGTGACATCCAAATGCATGGAAATCTGCAGAGGTGTCAACACTTCAAAATCATGGTCGAAAATCTGTCTCGTCTGGGTGTATCCAGCTGGGCAAAGAGAACGAGCTTTAAAAACCTATGCTGTTCTCGACGAACAAAGCAACAAGTCATTAGGCAAAACAGAGTTCTTTGAATACTTTGGTCTCCAAGGAACGGGATCGAAGTACACTCTTAAGACATGTTCAGGAGTAGTGGAGACAGTAGGCTGATGCGCCAGCAACTTTATCGTGGAGTCCCTAGACGGCAACACCCAGATCTCCTTGCCTACCTTGATAGAATGTGACATGCTGCCAGATAACAGATCTGAGATTCCATCACCAGAGGTGGCAAGACATTATCCTCATCTCATGTGCCTGGCAGATAAAATTCCAGCTCTGGACCCAGAAGCATCCATCCTACTCCTCCTTGGGCGAGACTTAATCCAGGTACACAAGGTCAGAGAACAGTGTAATGGACCTAACAATGCCCCATTCGCACAACGACTTGACCTCGGATGGGTAATAGTTGGGGATGTGTGTCTTGGGAGAGCGCACAAGACGGCTGGTGTTAGTGTCTTCAGGACCAGCGTGCTGATGAGTGGGCGCCACTCAATTCTTGAGGCCTGCACAAGCAGCATAAGGGTGAAAGAGAAAATTGACACCCCTACGCTAACCAGCATCCCTCCCAGTGTCTCTTATGCCAGCAGTTGTAACTACAACACAGACAGCCTTGGGCAAGACGTGTTTCAAAGAACATCACAAGATGACACACTTGGCATGTCGATTGAAGATGAGTTGTTCCTCAACCTTATGGACAAAGAAGTCTACATGGACAATGCTAATTGTTGGGTAGCACCTCTACCTTTCAAGCCAAACAGGCCACGCCTACCCAACAACAGACAACAAGCAGTCAACCGTCTCACATCCCTGCGCCGCATGCTGGAAAAGAAACAAGACATGAAAGAGCACTTCTTCAAATTCATGCAAACAATGCTTGACTCAGACCAAGCGGAACCCGCGCCAGCACTAACAGCAAAACAGGAATGTTGGTACCTTCCGATATTTGGTGTCTATCACCCACAGAAAAAGGACCAGATACGTGTAGTATTTGACTCCAGTGCGAAGCACGAAGGCCTGTCTCTTAATGATGTCCTTCTCAGAGGACCTGACATGAACAACACACTGTTGGGGGTCCTCATGCGTTTCCGCAAAGAGCCTGTAGCGGTGATGGCTGATGTCCAACAGATGTTCTACTGCTTCATCGTCCGTGAAGACCATCGTGACTTCCTGAGGTTTTTGTGGTTTGAAGACAATAACCCAGCAAAGCAGATCACAGAATACCGCATGAAAGTACATGTTTTCGGAAACTCTCCTTCTCCTGCAGTCGCCATATACGGCTTGAGAAAGGCAGCCCAACATGGAGAAGAGGAACATGGTGCTGAAGCCAAGCAGTTCATCATGAGGAATTTCTATGTGGATGATGGCCTCGCCTCTTTCTCTACCGATGAAGAAGCCATCTCCATCTTGAAAAGAGCAAAAGCCATGCTAGCTGAGTCAAGTATCAAACTACACAAGATAGCCTCCAACAGCCGCGTGGTGATGGATGCATTCGCCCCAGAAGAACGTGCCAAAGGCTTAATAGATCTGGAAATAAACAATGACCCGTTGCCACCACAGCGCAGTTTAGGACTCACCTGGAGCTTGCAGTCTGATACTTTCACCTTCCGGGTGTCCAGAGAGAAAAAGCCATTCACCAGAAGGGGAATCCTATCCACAGTTAATGGCCTTTATGATCCACTGGGGTATGTGGCACCTGTTACAATCCAAGGAAGGGCCTTAGTCAGAGAGCTGTCTTCTGAACAGTTTGAATGGGACGCCCCTCTATCAGCTGTGAAAGAAGAACAGTGGAAACTGTGGACAGACTCAATCTGTGAGCTTGAACAGCTTCAAATCGAAAGACCTTATGTGCCTGTTTCTCTTTGTTTCACTAAACACAGAGAGCTCTGTGTCTTTTCCGATGCCTCCACCATGGCCATCTCAGCAGTAGCATACCTAAAAACGGTAGATGTGGAGGGCCATACTCACATTGGGTTTGTCATGGGCAAATCAAAGCTGGCTCCTCATCCTCCACACACCATTCCACGGCTAGAGCTTAGTGCTGCTGTCTTGGCTGTTGAAATGGCAGACTTAATCACAGATGAATTGAACACGGACATCCACAAGGTTACATTCTACACAGACAGCCGGATCGTATTAGGTTACATTCACAACACAAACAGAAGATTTTATGTATATGTTGCCAACAGAGTTGCCCGGATCAGGAAGTCCACGAGCCCAGAACAATGGCACTTCATCAGCACGAAAAACAATCCTGCAGACCATGGGACTCGCTCTGTGCCAGCAGCCTTGTTGAAACACACCAACTGGTTAAAAGGACCAACGTTCTTGTCCAGAGGCACCTGCTTGCAGCCAGAGAACTATGTGCTTGTAGACCCGGATGCTGATGCAGATGTACGCCCGGAGGTCACAGCCTTCATAACCAAAGCCTCCAAAGACGAGCTTGGTTCACACAGGTTTGAGCGCTTCTCCAGTTGGAAGACCCTCTGTCGATCTATAGCCAAGCTCATACACAAAATCAGACTCTGCACTAAGGACCCAAGCAGCAAGACAGATGAACTAACACGAGCAAAGACAGTTATTATCAGAAATGTCCAAAATGATGCTTTCTCTGAGGAGATCAAACACCTTTCCAAGGGGGACGTCATCTCAAAGTCCAGTGCTCTCAGGAAACTGAACCCCTTTCTTGATACAGATGGCCTACTGAGGGTTGGAGGGCGTATACCTTCAGCGCACGTGCCCTGGGAAGAGAGACACCCTATCATTGTTCCCAAAAAACACCACATCTCTACCTTATTAGTGAGGCATTATCACGAACAGGTTGCACATCAGGGAAGGCATCTCACAGAAGGTGCTATTCGCTCTGCTGGTCTGTGGCTAATTGGAGGCAAAAGACTGGTGTCAAGCATTATACACCTATGTGTCATCTGTAACAGGCTGAGAGGAACAGTGGAAGAACAACAGATGGCTAACTTACCTGCCGATCGAGTCACTCCTGGCCCTCCATTCACAAATGTTGGCGTTGACGTGTTTGGTCCATGGACCATCAGCTCACGGTGAACCTGAGGCGGAATTGCAGAGAGTAAACGTTGGGCTGTCATCTTCACTTGCATGGTAACGAGAGCTGTGCACATTGAAGTGCTTGAGTCTTTGTCCTCCTCAAGCTTTGTAAACGCTTTAAGGAGATTCACAGCCATTCGTGGACCAGTCCGTCTTTTCCGTTCTGATCGGGGAACAAACTTCATCGGAGCCTGCAAAGAGCTAATGATAAAATCTGAGGACCCTGAATTGACAACTTACCTTGAAGATCATGGCAGCACCTGGACGTTCAACCCTCCCCACGCCTCACACATGGGTGGAGTGTGGGAGCGGATGATAGGTGTTGCCCGTAGGATACTGGATGCTTTGTTGCTAAAGACTAACACCTTCCATCTGTCTCATGAGGTTCTGGTCACCCTAATGTCGGAAGTCATGGCCATTATGAATTCCAGACCTCTGGTCCCAGTGTCATCTGATCCAGATATGCCTACTGTCTTCACGCCTGCCATGCTCTTAACACAGAAAGTCCAGACTGTGTCTTCACTGCTAGGACAGTACGACCTCAAAGACCTCTACAATAAGCAGTGGAAGCAGGTCCAGGCACTGGCCGACGCATTCTGGAAACGCTGGCGTCAAGAGTATCTAGTGACACTCCAACCAAGACGAAAGTGGCATGTGGACAAACCTAACCTGAACAAAGGAGATGTGGTTCTTCTGAGAGACCCACAGGTCAAGAGAAATGAATGGCCTGTTGGAGTGGTGGTGAACACCATTCCAAGTCAAGATAAGAAAGTGCGCAAAGTGGACATTAAGGTGGTCAGGGGGGGAACTCAAAAGGTGTACTCTAGACCAGTATCTGAAGTTGTGTTGCTTTTGAAAGGGGTATAGTGTTATAATGCATTATACCAGGCGGGGAGTGTGTTGACCAGTTGTTTGGTGTTGGTCAAAAAAGGACATCTAGTGGATAAAGTGGTAATAGCAACACAGTGTTTTGTATTGCACCTTGAGTTGCTGCAGTTACATGGAGTTCCTACATGTGTTTTCTACTTCTCATTGTCTGACCAGGAAGACATTTGCCTGTGAGTATTTTCATGTTTAGTTATTTCACTATGGCTATATAAAGAGTGTGTGGTCCAGTGATCTAGCAAATCTGCTCTAAATCTGTAGTAAAACGATGTATGCTAACCGCTAGCGTAACAATGTAATTTCCCATATAGGTTAGCATGAAGCTAGCGCATTGTTTTCTGTATAGTTTTTGATGAATAAGCAGCACGTATGACGTGTCAAATGTCTTTTCTTATGTGAAATTAATGTACATTTTCTTGTGTGTTCAGTTTTACAGTGCTTTTCAAATAAAACTTCAAACGGAATTTCTGAAGCAGAGTTTTTCTTGGGAAACTGTTATCTATCTGCCAAGCTATGGTAGCCGGGGCAGAATAGCAGGTGTCTATTTGGGTTTCTTCAAGGGCAAATTCACAGTACCTGCTGGTACCATGGCAGCACATTGCCTACCTGAATGTTGCATATTTTCTCCATCACCTGACATACCCCCACCCAGCAGTTGAGCTTGGGAAACACGCTACAGGTGAGTATCCTGCAGGTAGACTGAGGGTCAAGTGAAGGTATATTGACCCAGCTCTGGTCCTCTGCCCATCATAAAGTGTTCTTTCTAATGACTGCAGTATAAAAACCCCATCTCTAAGCAGCGGCATCAAGAGAGATGTTCATGTTGCTGTGGAGTTTGCCTGCTCAGTGCTTCACTTAGAAGTTGTTGTCTTGGAGTGCTACTTTTCACTGGAGGTGGAGGTGAGCTGGGTGTGTAGCAGGAAGTGTCTGCTAAACATGTCGGACTAGTTACACTTCAAATGACAGTTTCACTGCTTTCATTTTGTATTCTTTTACCGAGAGTTCATCTGCTTTTCAGTGATTACACTCCAACTGACATCTCAACTTCTTTCACTCCACTAGTGACAGCATTATTGCAATAATTTCTGACAGAGTTCAGTGTTTAAAACATTTTTTAAACATCAGTATCAAAAGAATGCTGTAGAGCAACAAATGCTATGACAGGCTAGTCCTAGTTCTTCCCTCCCACACTCAGAATAGTGTCATATTCTCTTGTATATGTAGATAACTTTATGGCAGGACAGACAGCAGTGCTCTACATCTTTACAGAAATCAATGCATTATCATATAACCATCCAAGACTAGATGCATTGTAGAAGGCTGGCAGTGATGGTCGCATGATTTTGCACCATAACATCAGTGTAGCAACAGCTATTTTAAATATGGATTAACAAATAATGTTAAATAATTGAACAAAATAGAAGAGATTTTCAATATGATAAGAGTAATTCCTTTTACCATGTTGGGCACCTTTACCCTGAAGCTCCTTATAGCTTTATTACACGTCATTTTCATTGACAAACACCTCCAATTGCACTCTGACCTCTGATGGACAGAGATGAAATTACTTCTACAATAATTTTCACTTCAAGCCTCAGTTCAGTTTTGGTGTGTTCTTGAAAAGTGTTATTGCATTACCACTGTTTCACATCATATTTGTAAAAACCAAGACTGTTTGAAAAATATAGCAAAGTGCAGCAGAAGGCCTCACCAACGTACTGCATTACAAGATAGTCTACTGTATGGACGAGAAGAAATTAAAGAAAGGGAGACTAATTACATTTTTTTATTAGTTTTTTATTGTGGTTTTACTTGAACAGCAGTCCTGTAGCACAATGATTCAATATATAGCAGGTCCAAACACTGAAACAGAAAATGCTGTTGGAAGAACAGGTACAGTATATGTAACCAGAAGTCTAAAAGAGTTTCACTTTTCAACCACATTTAGCCCAGTTTTAACCATTTAAACATTACATTTAGTCTTATGTCATTTAGTCATTTATGTCTTTTGACCTGCTAATCACCAGTGTCATGATTACTGTGAGACTACAACGCCAGAATTTACCATCTGAATTAACAAAACATAGCTAACAATATAATAATGCAGAACCTCAAAATGCACAGACAGAGTGAAACAAGCCGGCTTTACGCACATCTAGGTTTTAATTGCATCACGCAGATGCACAGCCTATTCATAAATTATTCAACAAGGTAAAATACAGTACAGGTTATAAGGTATCTGATAGTAGATACTATATGCATTACATGCTTGCAAATAAAAACCAGAAAGAGAGATTGCCACTGTATGTTATTACCATGCACGTTCCTGTTCATAAAGTGACTTTGTCACACTGTGATAAAACAAGATTTGCCTCTGCAGTATGTACTGTAGGTCTACAGGCTGTTGACAAAGTCTTCTCCATAGTTAATTATGTGTCTCAGTGCGCTCAGCATCACTGTATCAATGTCCTCCTCTGTGTCGATCTCTGAGTGGTAGTTCTTCACTGGAAAGATGCAGTTCAGTGGAATCCCAAGCAACGCACTCAATTCCTCCATCTAAATTTGAACAATCTGACATTTAAGAAATGACAGCAAAGTGCTGATCAAAGGAGATTTTTCTGCTAGAATATAAAAATGTAAAGTGAAATGATATTCCAACTTGAATAGCAACTCTTCACAAACTTATAAAATCACCAATAGAAACTTACCTTTTCCTTCAGGTACTTGCTCTTATACACGTTCCTTATATCTGTTTTGACCTCAGGACAGGCTTCATCAATTTTGGTGAGAATAGCCATTTGGGGAATCCCTGCCAATACAGAGCAGAATCTGATCAATCAAGATAATGTTTGTCAGGTTATTTGATTCAACTCATTAAACCCAGTAACTAACCCTGACTCTTACCCATGTTGCTGGCTGCAACTCTGACATCCCTCATCTTTTTCACACATTCATCTCTCAGTATTTTTATTGTGCTGGCCGAGATGACACAAACCAGAACATGAACTCGGTCATTGAGACTGGGGGTTCTGTTGTAGCCTTGATCATCCTCAGATAATGTAGAGTGAGGATTGAACTGGAAAACAATGTCAAATTAAATTAGGAAGAAGAAGAAAGATTTATATGTGTATTTTATGTGACTAAAATTATTTATGCAAAACTGATCACAAAGCTGGATTGTATTGCTGAAATATATCCAACAAAGTTTAATAAATTCAGTAATTGTACTTTGTAACCATCTTTTACGTGTCCCATCATGGCCAGTTTGATGTCTTCCACACCAACTCCTCTAGAAGCTTCCTTCTCAAGGCCCATGATGTCAGTGAAGACAAAAGGGTAAAATGTCCCTGGTCCTCCTTTTTGGATTTTGTAAGTACTGTACTGTAAAACAGAAAGGAACAAACATTATGACAATAGTTCCGCCTGTTGAATGATGGCCGTGAGGTATGGAGGATATTCTTGGTCATAATTCAAATTAAAAGTCCAAATAGAAAATTAAGAGAGATAACATTATTAAAATTATTATTTTACTACACTAATAGGAATAATCAGACCATAATTAAAATTAAAAGTCCAAATGGAAAATTGAAAAAGCAAATTGAAAATGTAAAATGACAACGAAAAAAATTAAATTTAAAATACAAAAGCTTAAATGGAAAAGCTCAAACTGAAAGCTCAAATTGTAAAGATTAAATTGAAAATGACAATGGAAATAAGAAAAGTGAAACATCAAATATGAAACTCAAAATGGGAAATGGAAAAGCTTAAATGGAAATACTTAAATTATTAGTTCTTTTGCATTTGCACTTTGACATTTGGCATTTTAAATTTGATCTTTCCATTTTCCAATTGGCAATTGGCATTTTAAATTTCATCTTTTCCATTTGGCTTTTCAAGCTGTATGTAAATGAGGAGGCGTGGCCCAAAGGCTGGCGGGAGGGTTTGAAGCGGCTGAGGCGCAGAGGCACCTTATGGACAGCAGGGGGAGCTGGCTGCTAAAGAGCACACTGCAATGAAAATGAGAAAGTACAGTAAGCAGGGTCGGAGGGAGTCATTTTATTTATAAAGCAATGGCTTCATTTTGATGAAAGTGTTCTAACATTTCTGTCCATTTGGCCTCACACACAAAGTCACCAATGAAAGCAGCGTTAACAACTCCACCTTGATCTGACGGCGGGAAAGCAGCGGACAGTGCAGCAGGTAAGAGGCTGGCTGTCTCAGCTGTTATTTGCTGGCATGCATGACTAATGTTACGTTGATAACATGGCCACTTGCAAACAATAAACAGGCAGTGTCAAGTCATAGACGTATGCTCTGAGAAAAAGATCGTCTTTTAATTGAACGTAAACCATTAATGTGTTTATGTTTGATGCTAGCATCACCGGCCAGACAGTTTATGTTAAATTAGTGACCCAATGCCGCAGACTGCAGGTACTAGCAGCTGACAGCAGCCAAGTCACCACAGCATGTGATGCTGGCATCAAACATAAACACATTAATGTTCAGTTAAATGAAGCAGAAAACTCTTTTATACATTAGGGACAACTACACAAATAGGCTGGCTAAAGAATAACCTGCAGTAGTCTACGCTGTAAATCTTGTAATTAAATCTTCATTCCTTACAGTGTACTGCACTGGTAATGCTGTGACTTGTATAGTATGAACCTGTAGCCACTCTACCGTGTGTGAACAGTGTGATGCAAAAAGCGGCGGGACCCCTGTCAACAGTTTAATCTACCATTCTTTATCGCTGCTCACCATATGAAACAAAGTGTAAGGTAGCTAACCATGAACAGTCAACTAAAACCTGCTGTCAACTAAAGCCTCTTACCTGCTGCACTGTCCGCTGCTTTCTCGCCATCAGATCGCTGTCCAGCCTTTGGGCCTCATTTACATACAGCTTGAAAAGCCAAATGGAAAATGGAAATGATGAAATTTAAAATGTCTAATGGCAAATGTCAAATGGTAAAGTGCAAATGCAAAAGAAATAATAATTTAGTTTTTTCCATTTAAGCTTTTCCATTTCCCATTTTGAGTTTCATATTTGATGTTTCACTTTTCTTATTTCCATTGTCATTTTCAATTTAATCTTCACAATTTGAGCTTTCAGTTTGAGCATTTCCATTTAAGCTTTTGTATTTTAAATTTAATTTTTTTCATTGTCATTTTACATTTTCAATTTGCTTTTTCAATTTTCTATTTGGACCTTTAATTTGAATTATGACCAAGAATATCCTCCATAGTAAGGCAGTTTGTCTTTTGCTCACTAGTTTCATCACAACGGATCACTGCTGCTAGCCTGATGTGTGCACTGCAGTGATTATTGTATGTGCACATAAAAAATGAAATGAATTACAATACATGGAGAAATAGTTGTTAAATGTCATGAAGTTTTACAGTGCAAGAACTACATGACCTTAGTTAAAATACACTCAAAAGTGATTCATACTTTTTTGGTGAAGCTCTCATGAGCTGTTGTATCTGCCAAAGCTCGACCAGTCATTCTGCCTCGTAAAACACTGTCGACAGAGTTGATGAAACTGGACTTGCCAGAACCAGATGGTCCATGAAGCAGAACTCTGAGGTGTTGGAGCTCATCATTATGAGGCTGATAATCCCTCACAAACTGCAGGTCTCTCTCTTTCTCACTGTTCAATAAAGAAAAGGTTAGATTAGGCACATATCTTGTGGTTGCTGCTTAGTTGTGACAGACAACTGTGATATTGAACCACTACGTTACTGAGACTGACAACAATCACAGAAAGACATAACAAAAAGCAGACTCAACAAAGGAGGGTGTGCAGTCAGCAGGTTTGGTTTTAAAAATAGTTATTTGAAGAAAAACCATTAAACACATCACTCACCCCCATGGAATCTTCCTCCATTGTTCTGTAAAAGCTGATAAGTCAAATGAACATGTTGAAATAATATATGAGTCATAGTTAACATGCATTTTTCATCTTTATTTGATCAAAAGAAGTATTAGGACAGAAACAAAGATGTAATTATCCCACTTCATGAATACTGATACAGTACATACAATAAATCATGCCATTATAAGAGCATTGGGTGAATATCACACTAATCTAGCTCAAGATGACTGCACTCTCTAGTCTATATAAGCTTAAACAATGTTCTGTAATATTTTAAGTATCTTACTCGTAGGAGAAGGTGGGCAGGGTTCAGATTTGAACCACCAAAACATGGCTGCAATAAGATATCAAGGCAACAGGTAAACAAGAAACAAATGTCAACAGAATATGTAAATTAAGTGTGTTCAAGAAGGGAAAGTGAAAGTACAAAGGTAAGCTAACAAAAAAACAGTCAACATGCATTTTTTCTCTTTCACTTGATCAAAAGAAATATTAGGACAAAATGTAATTGTCCCACTCCATGAATTTACTGATACAGTACATACAATAAATCATGCCATTATTTCAGCATTGGGTAAAAATATATCACATTAATCTAGCTCAAGATGACTGCATTCTCTAGTATTTCTTTGTTTTGTTTTTGTTGAATTGATCCATCCTAAGTAACTTTTATCTAACGAGTCCCAAAAGATATCTTTTATTTACTGGTAAGAATATACTTTTTAAAATTGTAGAGAAAATATGAACTTAAGAAAGAATTCAAATAATGATATCAAGAATTGAGCAGAAAATGAAGTACTGTAGGTAAAAGATCTGTGAGTGTTGTACAACCACATTTATCAGTATAAATATCATAATAAAAATCTTACCTCAGCTGTTCCAGTGGAAAGAAGTGGTGATGGTTTATCTCAAGTAATGATTCTGAAATTGAGAAATGAAGCTTTTTATATTGTACTCCAAGATCCTCTTTATCACTTTGACAAATTATGTAGCTATAGGACTTAACCATAGTTTCTTGTGGACAAATTCAAGCAGTTAATAATCAAGAGTTGACGTTCTTGCAAAGACATGGTTAGTATAGGCTACCTTAGAGTGTCCAGTGGTAGTTGTTGATGTCTGTTTGGTGTTCTCTACATTGATGTGTATCGTGTGATGCCACGTATCTTTAAACATGTTAACATTCTTTCAGTTTCGTTTGGCTCATGTGATTTGAAAGAATGGCAGTGCAGGAATGTGGGAGCTGAAGGTGTGGCCAGGTGTGTCACACAGTGACTTGCAGCCTCTCGTGACACAAGTCAGCAAACTGTTAAATTTTGAAAATCTGCTGCTGCTGGCCTGATCTGTGGACTGCAATGATCCTCATTGTAGGTGCACATAAAAAAAAACAATACACAGTGATAGAGTTGTTAAATGTCATGAAGTTTTACAGTGCATAAAATACATGACCTTGGTAAAACCATACTCAAAAGTGATTCATACTTTTTTGGTGAAGCTCTCACGAGAGGCTGCATCTGCCAAAGCTCGACCAGCCATTCTTCCTTGTAAAACACTGTCGACAGAGTTGATGAAACTGGACTTGCCAGAACCGGTTGGTCCATAAAGCAGAACTCTGAGATGTTGGAGCTCATCATTATAAGGCTGATAATCCCTCACAAACTGCAGATAGTTCTCTCTGTCACTATTCAAAGAACATTTTAGATCAGGTGTTAAAGCGAAGTCAATGGTGCAGATATTTTGTGATTTTGTGGTATTTTGCAGTGGCTGCACAGACAGTGGTGACATTAACCAAGATGTTGCTGAGGGACTGAAACCAGAAGCAGTCTTAATTTATGTGCAATTTGCTGACAGCAAATTGCACATAAATTAACAAAGCAAACTAACATAAAATATGAGAAATTAATTCCGCAACACCAGGTGCTAATAATTATAGATATTAAGCTATGTTCTGAATGTTTTAAATATTGTACTCACAGGAGATGGTGGGGGGATAGGCCGAGACTTCTCTCCTCCCATAGCTACAAAATAAGATATTCAGACAACACATCAGACACAAAGAACAAATTTACATTTACAAAAATTTACAATAAGTCAGATGTTAATCTGGAGAGGTACTTGTAGCAAAGAGAGTGAATAATTCAAAATATTAATTCAAGATAACTGCAGTGACAACTTATCACTGATAAACCAAACTCGATGTGCAGCAACAGCAAACTAACTACTGTATATCCTAATTCATGTTTATTTCAAATGACAATACCAAACATAAAATAAAAATAAAATGTGGATATAAATCCAAGGTTTATTAAACTGAAATAACTGAAAATATTACTTACTCTGTTAAATATTAGGGGAGATTGTGGTTTATGCACAGCAGTAAGACACCCAAGACTAAATTGATCCAAAATTAGATTAAAGCAAATTAAACTGAAGCAAAATGAGAAACTTAAAGCTACTATACTTTAAAATGTTGTGTTACAAAATTCTTTCAAAGCTCATCTGTCATTCATTGCATCTACACAGTAAAAAATGGAGTGTCAATATTTCAGAGTCAACCTATTTTAACCTAGATAGAGTATTTACAACTCTATGGAGAGTAAACCAGCTCTAACAGTTAAAAGTCAGTGTAAAGTTCTGCAGACATGCAGTGAAACATTGAACTCTACATAGTGATGATTAGCGCCAGTCTGCATGCGGCACATGGTGTTTCCTCCGGTGTGGTGCCACAGTCAAGTAACTAACGTTAACATTCCCATGCTGGTAACATCATTTAATAATTATTTTTCAACTAAACAGGGTTTTATAGTTTCACTGATGTCGACTGAGCACATGTTGGCAACATGTACCCATCGGCTTGATGATATTGTCGAGTAGCTACATGCTAACAGTTAAGAAATTCGATATCTTCTCATTGAGTTAAGATTCACCTATATAACATGTTGACTACGTATTTCTTCTGAATGCTGCTGAGATAATATTATTGCCGCCTGTCTTATGGCATAGTTTTAACAACCAAATTATCGTTTATTAGTACGCTAATAATCGCTTATTAGCTTCCATGGTAGGCGAACGAACTTTCTGAAGAAGTGGGTTTGTTACCTCTGTGTCCATAAAGTTAACTCTACTGGTTTCTGTTGTTTTAAGCCAACGGAACATGCTGATTTAGAGTTTCACTCCTTATTTAGTGAATAATGTGTATTTTGCATAAATCAACTGATAGCATGATGGATTTGTTAATCATGACTCCAGAATATCAACTATTCCTTGTTGAAATCACCACAGTCGCCACAGAAATCAAGCGAATTGCAATAAGAGCGGACCAATACTTGGTAAGTAGGCTAAAGTTATGAAACAACATTAGATGCTTTCCACACTTGACCCATTTGCAGTAACTCATGAGTTACCACAGCTGGTTGATAAAGGATCTTTGCTAGCAGCTAACCTGTTACTTATCTGTCTTCATACTGTAGCAGCAAAGTAATATTAACTTTGAAGTAATGTTTCTATTTTATATAAAAACACCAGTTCTGAAGCACATTTATAGGTAACTCTTTGTTCAGCTGTTTTCTTGGTTAATCGCCATTGTTGGTTATATAGGTAATTGTGCCAATTTAATGTATTTATGGCATAATGTTAATCTGATGTTTGTTGGTCTGTAGGCTGGGATAGTAACATGTCTGCTATCATGCTGCTGCTACATCTGCTACCACCATCTGCCCAAGGACGAAAGAGACCAGGACAGATGTCTGCATCTCAAGCTGTCGATAACCTCATCACATTCCTACAGGTAAAGTTGTTTAAAATATACTTTCACCTCCATTTCATGCACAGTGACGTGATCTGATCTATTGTCAGAGGTTGGTCACTAAATACTGCTGTTGAATGTGTTGTTGTAGGCTGGAACCAGTGTACAGCAGCATCTGGACAACATCACCCAAAACAGTCAGCCTTACCTTCTTGCAAGAAGCAGCATTCATGCCTTCTTCATTGTGACTGACAAGCATGCACTTCCATGTAAGGCGACAGGTTCAGTGGGAGCCCTTGACGAACTCTTTAAGGACCATTATGTCTTTGGTACGTCATACAGTTCTTCCCTGACCAACTTTTTCACTTTTCTGCAAACAACCATTTACAACATTGACGTTGGGGAAACAAAGGAATATGCTGATTTAGAGTTTCAAACTTGTAATGGTTTGTTATGTTAATTATATGACATTGAAATGAGAGACATAATAATAAATTCTGTTACTGTAACCTTGTATGTTTGTATTTATTTCCATTTGATAGGTTAGATCACAGCAATTTAGTAATATAGCATCATATGATGAATATGTAAAAAAATAACACTGCAGAGAAATAAATATTAAATATTCTTACACATTAGAGCGTAATTTTTAAACTAAATTTGGAGTAAAAATAGCTCTATAAAGTGCAATCATTACTCTGAACAGTGTGAAAAAACCACAGTGTTAAATATTTTTACACATTTCATTGTTAATTTTGACACTGAATTGAGTAGAATTAACTGAAAAGTTGACACTGGCCATAGAGTAAATTTTACTCTAATTTCGAGTGGGACCAAATGTTATCTGAAAGTTGAATTCAACTCTCTAAGAGTTAAATTGACACTGTTTTTTACTGTGTACCACTGCAGTAAAATAAACATTTCAGTTTCACAATGCCATAGTTTTGAGGACAGGTATCCAAAAAAATTCTTACCTCTAATGTTGTACAACTGGAACAAAGTAGTGCTACAAGCAGTTATTTTGATATTATGGTTTACTGCCGTATCCTCCTATTGATTCTCTCTTTACGTTGACCGTTTGAGTCAAGAAATCAACCACAGTTTCTTGTGGACGATGTTATTACTAAAGTGGTGAACTGTAAAGGCACTGATCGTGTACATCAGATTAATAGTTATTGATGGCCATATTGTCCATGTGTGGCAAGCTACACTGAGTTCAGACTCACAACATACTTTCAGTTTCTTGTGTCACGTGTTTTCCTTGAACTGTTTATCTTCTCTGACAGCAGTGAACCAGGAACATTGGTGTTGTGTGTACAGTACACACTGTGTACAGCTATTTCTCTTATTATAAAGAATATATTATAATTAATGGTTGAACTTTTTTGTCTGCATATTCAGCCTACTGTGGTTATACAGCCAATAATGGCCAAACTAGTGAAACAACACAGAACTGATTAAATATCACATAAATAAAATGAAAGCCTTAGTTGTTTATTGAGCATGCTGGGAACTCCCTGTGGGTCAGGAAAGATTGCTGGAGTTTGCCTGTTTAGTGCTGCACCACAACATAGATTTCCACATTACTGGCATGGTATAATTTATCTTCTTCTGAGAGAAAATAAAGGAGGCACAATGGAAGGGCAGCAGGCAATACATAGAAGGAACCTCATGAAAGTGTACTACGGAAAACTACAACTACACAAAAATCCTTTCAGCACTGGATGAAAAGGGCAACTCAGAACTACAACCTGCACCTGAAAATATGTTAATTTTTATTTATATGTTCATTGTGTCAGGATCCGTCAAGTCAAGTAGTTTGTGTCATGTTATTTCCTGTTTTATTTTGTTAGTCTCTTGTGTCATTCCCCATGTCCTGTCAAGTTTCCCGCCTGTGTGATTGCCCTAATGTGTTTCACCTGTGTCTTGTTGTCTCCTCCCCCTCTGTGTATTTAAGGTGTGTGTTCCCTCCCTTCTGTGCCAGATTGTCTCGACATTGTGTGAGCTTTTCAGCGTTTGTCAACCCTCGCTTGTGTTTTTTAGACCTGAGTATTTTGCCTTGTGTTTTTGGATACCTCTGCCTGATTGGATTGACTTCCTGTGTACCGAACTGTTTTTCATTAAAAGTATCTGGACTTTTCCCCTGTGTTTGCGTCTGCATTGTGGGTCCTCCGTCTTGTGAGCCTGACACATTGGTTTACATCCCTTGCTAAACAAAGTACATATTTTCCAGTGATCACTAAACATCATCACCCCACGTCATATCACATTGTCATTGGATTAATATCATAGCATTATTGTCATCGGCCAACGTACCAGTAAGTCAGTAAGTCAGTTAAGCCCCACCTGAATAAGACAATTACTGCCTTTAGCATTCAGACTATTTTGATCAGCATGAATAGAATGCTGTGCAAGTAGGCCTTTAATAGACTACAGATTTGTGTTAAGCACGTGTCATTCTCCCCCATTCATAATTAAGACAGTTTCATGTGAACTTACAGTATGTTGATGACTTTGTGGCAGGAAGAACAGCGATGCTTCACATCTTTAAATATATGCAGAATGAGATACAGCAGTCAAGAAAACACTTGTAGGAAGAAAAAAAGAGAGAGACTCAGCTACGTTTTCAACCATCGAAGGCTAAAATATTGAAGAACTACAAATGCACTGGGTTTCCTGGTGTTCGTGGTGACGGCTTCACAGATTGCCCACGTCATCACCTCTGTATAGTTTAGCCAAACTACTATGATAATAATAAATTCATGTGAAAATTCTATTTTTTATATTTTAACGCCCTACATAAACCAAATTTCAGCCGTACATGTTTTATTTTTACAACATAAAATTAGGCCTTTTTTTTATGCTACAATCAAGCACAGTTTCTATATGCCTCAGTAAACTGTCTGTTTACCTGTCATTGACGAAGTCTTCTCCCTGAGTAATTATGTGTCTCAGTGCGCTCAGTATCAGTGTATCAATGTCCTCATCTGTGTCGATCTCTGAGTGGTAGTTCTTCACAGGAAAGATGCAGTTCAGTGGAATCCCCAGCGCCGCACTCAATTCCTCCATCTAAATTTGAACATTTTGACATTTAAGAAATGACAGCAAAGTGCTGATCAAAGGATATTTTTCTGCTAGAATATGAAAATGTAAAGTGAAATGATTATCCCAACTTGAATAACAACTCTCTACAAACTCGTAAAATCACCAATAGAAACTTACCCGTTTCTTCACATACTGGCTCTTATACACGTTCCTTATATCTGTTTTGACCTCAGGACAGGCTTCATCAATTTTGGTGACAATAGCCAGTTGGGGAATCCCTGCCGATACAGAGCAGAATCTGATCAGTCAAGATAATGTTTGTCAGGTTATTTGATTCAACTCATTAAACCCAGTAACTAACCCTGACTCTTACCCATGTCGCTGGCTGCAAGTCTGACATCCCTCATCTTTTCCACACATTCATCACTCAGTATTTTTATTGTGCTGGCCGAGATGACACAAACCAGAACATGAACTCGGTCATTGAGAGTGGGGGTTCTGTTGTAGCCTTGATCATCCTCAGATAATGTAGAGTGAGGATTGAACTGGAAAACAATGTCAAATTAAATTAGGAAGAAGAAGAAAGATTTATACGTGTATTTTATGTGAATAAAACTATTTATGCAAAACTGATCACAAAGCTGGATTGAATTGCTGAAATATATCCAACAAAGTTTAATGAATTCAGTAATTGTACTTTGTAACCATCTTTTACGTGTCCCATCATGGCTAGTTTGATGTCTTCCACACCAACTCCTCTAACAGCGTCCTTCTCAAGGCCCATGATGTCAGTGAAGACAAAAGGGTAAAATGTCCCTGGTCCTCCTTTTTGGATTTTGTAAGTACTGTACTGTAAAACAGAAAGGAACACGTATTATGACAATAGTGCCACCTGTTGAATGATGGCCGTAAGGTATGGAGGATATTCTTGGTCATAATTCAAATTAAAAGTCCAAATAGAAAATTAAGAGAGATAACATTATTAAAATTATTATTTTACTACACTAATAGGAATAATCAGACCATAATTAAAATTAAAAGTCCAAATAGAAAATTGAAAAAGCAAATTGAAAATGTAAAATGACAACGAAAAAAATTAAATTTAAAATACAAAAGCTTAAATGGAAAAGCTCAAACTGAAAGCTCAAATTGTGAAGATTAAATTGAAAATGACAATGGAAATAAGAAAAGTGAAACATCAAATATGAAACTCAAAATGGGAAATTGAAAAGCTTAAATGGAAAAAACTAAATTATTATTTCTTTTGCATTTGCACTTTGACATTTGGCATTTTAAATTTCATCTTTTCCATTTGGCCGTTCAAGCTGTATGTAAATGAGGAGGCGTGGCCCAAAGGCTGGAGGGAGGGTTTGAAGCGGCTGAGGCGCAGAGGCACCTTATGGACAGCAGGGGGAGCTGGCTGCTAAAGAGAACACTGCAATGAAAATGAGAAAGTACAGTAAGCAGGGTCGGAGGGAGTCATTTTATTTATAAAGCAATGGCTTCATTTTGATGAAAGTGTTCTAACATTTCTGTCCATTTGGCCTCACACACAAAGTCACCAATGAAAGCAGCGTTAACAACTCCACCTTGATCTGACGGCGGGAAAGCAGCGGACAGTGCAGCAGGTAAGAGGCTGGCTGTCTCAGCTGTTATTTGCTGGCATGCATGACTAATGTTACGTTGATAACATGGCCACTTGCAAACAATAAACAGGCAGTGTCAAGTCATAGACGTATGCTCTGAGAAAAAGATCGTCTTTTCATTGAACATAAACCATTAATGTGTTTATGTTTGATGCTAGCATCACCGGCCAGACAGTTTATGTTAAATTAGTGACCCAATGCCGCAGACTGCAGGTACTAGCAGCTGACAGCAGCCAAGTCACCACAGCATGTGATGCTGGCATCAAACATAAACACATTAATGTTCAGTTAAATGAAGCAGAAAACTCTTTTATACATTAGGGACAACTACACAAATAGCCTGGCTAAAGAATAACCTGCAGTAGTCTACGCTGTAAATCTTGTAATTAAATCTTCATTCCTTACAGTGTACTGCACTGGTAATGCTGTGACTTGTATAGCATGAACCTGTAGCCACTCTACCGTGTGTGAACAGTGTGATGCAAAAAGCGGTGGGACCCCTGTCAACAGTTTAATCTACCATTCTTTATCGCTGCTCACCATATGAAACAAAGTGTAAGGTAGCTACCCATGAACACTAAACTAAAACCTGCTGTGATTAACGTTAACTACTTGCGTAACACTAAACTAGCTGAGACATTTCAGTGTAGTTGTGTGCTGTAACGTTAACTAACGTTAATCTATTTTGGCATATCCATGAGTAAAGACGATTTTTTTTCTCAGAGCATATTTCTGTCTGTTTATTGTTTGCAAGTGGCTATGGTATCAATCTGACGTTAGTCGTGCATGCCAGCCAATAACAGCTGATATAGCTAGTCGCTCATGTTAGCCTCTTACCTGCTGCACTGTCTGCTGCTTTCTCGCAGTTTTTCTCGTAAGGCAGTTTGTCTCTTGCTCACCAGTTTCATCACAACGGATCACTGCCGCTAGCCTGATGTGTGCACTGCAGTGATTATTGTATGTGCACATAAAAAATGAAATGAATTACAATACATGGAGAAATAGTTGTTAAATGTCATGAAGTTTTACAGTGCAAGAACTACATGACCTTAGTTAAAATACACTCAAAAGTGATTCATACTTTTTTGGTGAAGCTCTCATGAGCTGTTGTATCTGCCAAAGCTCGACCAGCCATTCTTCCTTGTAAAACACTGTCGACAGAGTTGATGAAACTGGACTTGCCAGAACCAGCTGGTCCATGAAGCAGAACTCTGAGATGTTGGAGCTCACCATTATGAGGCTGATACTCCCTCACAAACTGCAGATATTTCTCTCTGTCACTATTCAAAGAAGAACATTTTAGATTAGGTGTTAAAGCCAAGTCAATGGTGCAGATATTTCGTGATCTTCTGAGTTTGTGGTATTTTGCAGTGGCTGCACAGACAGTGGTGACATTAACCAAGATGTTGCTGAGGGACTGAAACCAGAAGCAGTCTCAACAAATCATTCTGAGCAGTTTTAGTTTT
>SEMN01001045.1:0-119319 GCA_005408345.1 Macquaria australasica
CTGTGAAGTACTAACACAAAAAGTAGCTATTTCTGTGATAATGTGTATTTCTCAGCCAGAGGAGCTCAAAAGTCACTCCGTCCGCTGAGGAAAGCAGCCGTGAACAAGTAACAGGGCAAACTGGCTGTTTTGGTCATACTGTGCTTTTCTCAGCGAGAGGAGCTTAATAGTGGCTCCTGACACCGCAACAGGCCGTTTTGGTCATACTGTGCTTTTCTCAGCGAGAGGAGCTTAAAAGTGGCTCCTGACACCGCAACAGGCCGTTTTAGTCATACTGTGCTTTTCTCAGCGAGAGGAGCTTAAAAGTGGCTCCTGACACCGCAACAGGCCGTTTTAGTCATACTGTGCTTTTCTCAGCGAGAGGAGCTTTAAAGTGGCTCCTGACACCGCAACAGGCCGTTTTGGTCATACTGTGCTTGTCTCAGCGAGAGGAGCTCAATGGTGACTCTTGACATTGAAAGCAAGCATCTGTGAAGTACTAACAGAAAAAGTAGCTATTTCTGTAATAATGTGTATTTCTCAGCGAGAGGAGCTCAAAAGTCACTCCGTCCGCTGAGAGGAAGGCAGCCGTGAACAAGTAACAGGGCAAACGGGTTATTTTGGTCATACTGTGCTTTTCTCAGCGAGAGGAGCTTAAAAGTGGCTCCTGACATCGCAACAGGTCGTTTTGGTCATACTGTGCTTTTCTCAGCGAGAGGAGCTTAAAAGTGGCTCCTGACACCGCAACAGGCCGTTTTGGTCATACTGTGCTTGTCTCAGAAGAGGAGCTCAATGGTGACTCTTGACATTGAAAGCAAGCATCTGTGAAATACTAACAGAAAAAGTAGCTATTTCTGTGATAATGTGTATTTCTCAGCGAGAGGAGCTCAAAAGTCACTCCGTCCGCTGAGGAAAGCAGCCGTGAACAAGTAACAGGGCAAACGGGCTGTTTTGGTCATAATTTGCTTTTCTCAGCGAGAGGAGCTTAAAAGTGGCTCCTGACACCGCAACAGGCCGTTTTGGTCATACTGTGCTTGTCTCAGCGAGGGAGCTCAATGGTGACTCTTGACATTGAAAGCAAGCATCTGTGAAGTACTAACAGAAAAAGTAGCTATTTCTGTGATAATGTGTATTTCTCAGCGAGAGGAGTTCAAAAGTCACTCCGTCCGCTGAGGAAAGCAGCCGTGAACAAGTAACAGGGCAAACGGGCTGTTTTGGTCATACTGTGTATTCTCAGCTTGGTAGAGGAGCTTTAAAATGGCTCCTGACACCGCAACAGGCCGTTTTGGTCATACTGTGCTTGTCTCAGCGAGAGGAGCTCAATGGTGACTCTTGACATTGAAAGCAAGCATCTGTGAAGTACTAACAGAAAAAGTAGCCATTTCTGTGATAATGTGTATTTCTCAGCGAGAGGAGCTCAAAAGTCACTCCGTCCGCTGAGGAAAGCAGCCGTGAACAAGTAACAGGGCAAACGGGCTGTTTTGGTCATACTGTGCTTTTCTCAGCGAGAGGAGCTTAAAAGTGGCTCCTGACACCGCAACAGGCCGTTTTAGTCATACTGTGCTTGTCTCCAGCCAGAGAGCCCAATGGTGACTCTTGACATTGAAAGCAAGCATCTGTGGAAGTAATACTAACAGAAAAGTAGCTATTTCTGTGATAATGTGTATTTCTCAGCTGCAGAGGAGCTAAAATGGCTCCTGACACCTAGAACAGGCCGTTTTGGTCATACTGTGCTTGTCTCAGCGAGAGGAGCTCAATGGTGACTCTTGACATTGAAAGCAAGCATCTGTGAAGTACTAACAGAAAAGTAGCTATTTCTGTGATAATGTGTATTTCTCAGCGAGAGGAGCTCAAAAGTCACTCCGTCCGCTGAGAGGAAAGCAGCCGTGAACAAGTAACAGGGTGTTATGTCTCGTCGGTTGTGTTAAGTTCATGTCTGTCATATTTCTGTTTCCTGTTCTGGCGTGTCTGTTTTATTTTGAAAAGTCTAACCTTCCCTCTCGTTTCAGGTCCCTTTACTTCCAGTCCTTGTGTGTTTCCCGCCTGTGTGATTGTCTGCCCCGCCCCGATTGTTTCCACCTGTTCCCCATTACCTCTTGTGTATATATTGTCAGTGTCTCCCTTGTCTTGTTGCCAGATCGTTGCCAATCCCATGGTTTGTCACGTTGCGCCTCTAAAGAACCATTTTGTAAAGAACTTACATTTTCTTCAGTAAAACAGTTAAAAGCCTGTCTGTCTCCTGCGTCCTGCATTTGGGTCTTTCCTGCCTTGCCTGGAAGCGTAACAGTACGATCTGGCCAGACATGGACCCAGCGGACGGAAGCTCAGTCAGATCAGCTCTGGCAGCCCAGGGATCTAGGATACAGCAACACGAGACTCAGCTGAACGCCATTGGACGCGGAGTATCTGAAATCGCTGAGCGACAGAATGAACTACAGTCATCCGTCGCAAATCAAGTAAGCCGTCTGGCTGCACAGCTGCAGCTCGTCTTGGGCCGCCTGGAGGGTCTTGCTTCACCCCAGCCCGTACCACCAGCGCCTGTCCAATTGCTAACTCCGACATCCCGACCAGAAGTCGTCCCACGTCCAACTAGCCCATCCAGAGAAGTATTCAGGAAATTCGGGTGAGTGCCGATCCTTCCTAGTACAATGCGAACTGCACTTCAAGAATGACCCTGCTGCCTTTTGCTCAGAGCACTCAAAAGTGGCATTTATGATTTCTCACCTGACCGGGCGGGCGGCGGCGTGGGCCACAGCAGAGTGGTCTCGCGGATCCGCCATTTGTCAAGACATAGATGTTTTTTCACAGACTTTATCTAAATTATTTGACCATTCTTCCCCGGCTCGAGAGGCCTCTAGAGCGCTACTGAGGTTGAGGCAGAAGTCCAGGCGGGTAATTGATTACGCCATTGAGTTCCGCACCCTTGCCGCTGACAGCGGTTGGAACTCATCAGCCATGAAAGATGCATTTATTAACGGACTCAGCGAAGAAATCAAGGACCAGATAGCCCCCCTCGAGATCCCAGAAGAATTCGAGGTTCTGGTGGACATAGCCGTCCGCATCGACAACCGACTCCAGGAAAGGGAGGCGGAATGTCGTCGGTCCAGCCGAAGGCCATCCGGGGTTCAGGGAACACCGTGGGGGGCCCAGAAGTTCCACCGGTTCACAAGATCCACGACTGCAGGCACGGAGGATCGGGTGCCATCTACAGGACGGGAGGAGCCCATGCAGCTGGGACGCACTAAGCTAGCCCCCGAAGAGCGACAACGCCGTTTTAAGGAGGGGGTTTGCTTCTATTGCGGGCGGTCTGGGCACCAGGTGGTTTCCTGCCCGTTAAAAGAGGAGGCTCACCAGGAATAAGGAGGATACTGGTGAGCCAATTTCAGAACAGAACCTTTCCTCCACGAAATCTGACTGCAGTAACCCTGTACATTGATGGTAACACTATTCCATTACAGGCACTTATAGACTCTGGGGCTGACGAGAGTTTAATGGACAAGGAATTAGCCAAGAGTATAGGCTTGGGGACTCAAACTCTCAGTCAGCCTGTTTGTGCTAGATCTTTGGATGGGGGGCTGCTTAGCAGAGTAACTCATCAGACTCAACCTGTCAAACTAATTATAGACTCATGTCATAGTGAAACCATTCAGTTTCATCTTTTCGAGTGTGCTCAACATCCTCTGATTTTGGGCTTCCCATGGCTGAAACGACATAACCCTCATAGTTTGGGCCACAGGGAAGATAAAGGAGTGGGATCCTGCCTGTCACGTCTCTTGTCTTGTTGTGTCTCCTTCTGTCCCCAGGTCATCAGAGCCAGCAGGAATTACCTCACCGGATCTAGTCCTGAGGGATTATCCGGATTTATCCAAAGTTCCCCGATGCTACCATGATTTGCGTGAGGTCTTCAATAAAGCCAAGGCCACAGCTCTGCCCCCTCATCATCCATGGGATTGTGCCATAGACCTCCTACCAGGGGCTCCCATCCCCAAGGCCCGGCTCTATGCCATCTCCGGCCCGGAGAGGAAGGCCATGGAGGAGTACATTGAGGCATCGCTGAGGTCCGGCATCATCCGTCCTTCTTCCTCGCCGGCCGGAGCCGGTTTCTTCTTTGTTGGGAAAAAGGATGGATCGCTCCGGCCGTGTATCGACTACAGCGCCTTAAATGACATCACGGTCAAGAACAGGTACCCACTTCCACTTATCTCCTCCGCCTTCGAGCTGCTCCAGCAGGCTCGAATCTTCACCAAGCTGGACCTGCGGAACGCTTACCACCTGGTGAGGATTAGGGAGGGGGATGAGTGGAAGACGGGGTTCAACACCCCCACAGGTCACTATGAATATCTGGTGATGCCTTTCGGTCTTACGAATGCACCCGCCGTCTTCCAGTCATTTGTAAATGAAATACTTCGTGAATACCTCAATGACTTTGTCTTTGTGTATTTAGATGACATACTCATCTTCTCTCCCGATCCCGTGATCCATCAGCGTCATGTCCGCCAGGTCCTGGCTCACCTGCTGGAGAATCAGCTGTATGTGAAGGCGGAGAAGTGCGAGTTCCATGCCTCCTCAGTCTCCTTTCTGGGATTCATTATTGCGGAGAACCATGTCAGGATGGACCCGGAGAAGGTTAGTGCGGTCACCAACTGGGGTCCGCTCACATCACAGAAAAAAATCCAACAGTTCTTAGGGTTTGCAAACTTCTATAGAAAATTCATTAGGAACTTTAGCGCCGTGGCGGCGCCGCTCCACGCACTAACCTCTCCCAAGGTTCCGTTTCAGTGGGGTCCACAGGCTGAGGAGGCCTTCCAACGTTTAAAGACACTTTTTACCACGGCTCCTGTCTTGACCATACCGGACACGAAGCGACAGTTCCTGGTGGAAGTGGACGCTTCAAACGAGGGTGTCGGGGCTGTCCTGTCGCGGCGCTCGGCCACTGACAACCGTATTCACCCATGTGCCTTTCTCTCCCGTAAACTGTCACCAGCGGAGCGCAATTACGACGTCGGGAACCGGGAATTGCTGGCCGTTAAGGTGGCATTGGAGGAGTGGTGTCATTGGTTGGAGGGGGCAGAGCAGCCGTTCATCGTCTGGACGGACCATAAGAACTTGGAATATCTTAAAAAAGCAAAGAGACTCAACTCACGTCAAGCAAGGTGGGCACTTTTTTTTAGCCGGTTCCGGTTCACCCTCTCATACAGGCCGGGATCGCAGAACACCAAACCGGATGTTCTGTCCCGTCTGCATGAACCGGAACCAACTGCTAAGGAACCTGAACCTATCCTACCACCTGACCGTGTGGTAGGATCGGTAACTTGGCAGATAGAAAAAGATGTGCAGAGGGCGTGCAGTGGTGTACCCACTCCTGAGGGTTGTCCCCCCAACCGGTTGTATGTACCGGAAGGGTGGCGATCTCAGGTTATCCACTGGGCACATACCTCGCGGCTCACATGCCACCCTGGAACTAGTAGAACCACTTTTGTGGTTCGGCAAAGGTTCTGGTGGTCGTCCCTCGCCAGGGATGTGGCTGAATACGTGGCTGCCTGCTGTCTGCGCCCAGAGTAAGGCGTCGAGGCAGGCCCGGGTCGGGCTTTTGCAGCCCTTACCAGTACCGCATCGGCCTTGGTCGCACATTTCTGTAGACTTTGTCACGGGTCTGCCTCCGTCTGGAGGACACACGACAGTGTTGACGGTGGTAGACAGGTTCTCCAAGATGACTCACTTCATCCCATTGCCTAAATTGCCCACAGCAAAAGAAACGGCGGAGATTATGATTAATCAGGTCATTCGCATTCATGGTCTTCCTGCAGACATTGTATCAGATAGAGGTCCCCAGTTTAGTTCCATGTTTTGGAAAGAATTTTGTCATCTCCTAGGTGCCACCGTTAGCCTGTCGTCTGGTTATCACCCAGAGTCCAATGGCCAGACAGAGCGCCTCAATCAAGAACTGGAGACCGGCTTGAGATGTCTGGTGGCTCAGAACCAGACGTCATGGAGTAAACATCTTACTTGGGTGGAGTACGCCCATAATACGCTCCCTTCTGCAGCCACCGGTCTCTCGCCGTTCCAGGCAGCCCATGGGTACCAACCTCCACTCTTTCCCGCTAATGAAAAGGAGGTGACGGTACCATCAGCCCACGCCCTGGTGAGGAGATGCAGGAAGATCTGGGCGGCCACTCGCCGGATACTCCTGAGGGGGCAAGCCCGCATGAAGAGAGCGGCCGATCGTCGACGCCGGCCGGCGCCATCATACACCCCGGGACAGAGTGTGGTTATCCTCTAAAGACCTGCCTCTCCATGTGCACACCAGAAAGCTTGCTCCCAGGTTTGTGGGACCCTTCCCAGTCTCTAAAGTGATTAATCCTGTGGCCGTACAACTTAAACTCCCCAGGTCCCTCCGGGTGCATCCCACCTTCCACATAAGCAGGGTAAAACCGGTCCGTGAAAGTCCACTGATGCCACCCACCAAGCCTCCACCGCCGCCTAAGATGATAGAAGGGGGTCCCATTTATAAGGTCAAGAGACTGCTGGCGGTGAGGAAGAGGGGCCGGGGGAGACAGTTTTTGGTAGACTGGGAGGGGTACGGACCTGAGGAACGGTCCTGGGTACCGACCAGTTTTATTGTTGACCAGAGCTTAATTGATGACTTCTATCAGCTTCACCCAGATCAAGCTGGACCGTCGGGAGCCGGTCCTAAAGGGGGGGGTACTGTTATGTCTCGTCGGTTGTGTTAAGTTCATGTCTGTCATATTTCTGTTTCCTGTTCTGGCGTGTCTGTTTTATTTTGAAAAGTCTAACCTTCCCTCTCGTTTCAGGTTCCTTTACTTCCAGTCCTTGTGTGTTTCCCGCCTGTGTGATTGTCTGCCCCGCCCCGATTGTTTCCACCTGTTCCCCATTACCTCTTGTGTATATATTGTCAGTGTCTCCCTGGTCTTGTTGCCAGATCGTTGCCATTCCCATGGTTTGTCACGTCGCGCTCTAAAAGAACCTTTTTTGTAAAGAACTTACATTTTCTTCAGTAAACAGTTAAAAGCCTGTCTGTCTCCTGCGTCCTGCATTTGGGTCTTTCCTGCCTTGCCTGGAAGCTTAACACAAAGGTTGCGTTCGTCATTTCCGGTAAGCGCACAACAGCAGTATTTGATTTGAGACGCAGCAAAAAGTTCATGAACACACTGAGGTCGGAAGAATGACTTCCCAACTCTGGAAATGGGACCATCCGAGGAGCACGTGAATGCAGCAATACACATCGTGCAAAAGCAAAAATTTAAATTAATTCAATATATCGCCCGGCCTTATTTATCTGACAGCATTTGTTGTTTTGAATTTGTTGCTCTATGAAAAAATTGTCTTGACTTTTCGTCGTTTCATCAAACTTTGACAGAAACTTTTAGTCAGAAAACAAAGAGCCGCGTTTGGCTGCATCAACTTTTAATCAAAGTTTATGAGTCTTTGATTTCAGCCGCTGTAACTGACAAGAAAAACAAAAAAAACGATGAGACAATATGTGTCACACTGAGACTGGAGAACGCCAACTTCTATTACGATATGATATCTGAAGTAATGAACAGATTTATGAGGTGGTGGTTATTTACTCCTCAGTTTAGGGAGGCCAGATGAAGGTTTGACAGGCGGCTGAAAGGAGATGATGAACGGGGGGTTGGAGGAGGAGGGAAGAGGTGAGAGATGGAGAATTGACAGAGAAAGTGTTGCACAAATAATAATCAGTGAAGGTCAGTCTGAGGCCGAGCAGCTGACAGCGCCTTTTTAAATAATGAAAGAAATGAAAAATTGAAAATGAGCAATTTGATTATCCTTTCATCAGAGACCTCAGTGATGCATGGAGGACAGCCGGCCTGTTTGCACTTCATTTCATTACAGAGGAGAAAAAATGAAACCAGATAAAAGGGAGCAGGTCACCGATTGAATATCGAAAAGATGACAGCAGTCGCCGCTCGATTCAGTGATGAGCGGCGTCCTCTCTCCGCAAGATTACAGTCTGACCTCGAGGTTGGAAGGAGGTTCGTTTTGTTGTTTTCAAATATTTCAGAGAGAGAAAAAAAGATTGATTGAATCAGTCAAAAATCATAAAAAGAACATTTAAGCTGGGAAAGAAAGAGACCCTGCAGTCTGACTGAACACATTCAAAACCACTTTTCTCCTCAGTTTTCCTTTAATGTGAATTCTGTTTGTTTTAACTAATTCAATTTTTCAATTCAGTTTATTTATATAGCGCCAAATCATAACAGAAGTTATCTCAGGACACTTTTCATATAGAGCACGTCTCGACCCAACAATTCCCACCATGAGCAAACAGTAGGCGACAGTGGCAAGGAAAAACTCCCTTTTAATGGGCAGAAACCTCGAGCAGAACCAGAACCAGAACCAGGCTCTGGGTGGGCGGTCATCTGCCTCGACCGGTTGGGTTGAGGGAGAAAGCATGCAGGTAAAAAGAAAATCTAAATAAAAAGCAGCCCGTTTCAGCTTGAACACTCGCCCTGTCAGATAGTTGTGATGTGTTTTAGCCATGTTACTGCCTTGATATCACATCGAAACACGTATCTTGTTTGTTTAATCCAACAGAAATGTAAAACCCTCACTGTAGCTGCCAAACACATGATGATATAAGTACACACTGTGTGCGCAACGACAACTTGTCACCTGCTGAGTGTGTTCACCTGCACGCCGACACTCATGATTCTGCAGTCGTCAGCAGGATTTCTGTCCTGATGTTTGCAGAATCTGGTTGATGTGTTTCTGCTCTCGACTCCCCGTCTTCACCACGTCGTTCAGTGTGACGCCGCGATGACAGCAAGTCGATAAACGGCAGGAAAGAAGGTTTAAGGTTTAACAGCATCTGTCTGAAGAGTTCAGTCTCTTCATGACAACACCGAATTCATTTAATTCAGTGGACATGTTAGAAAAGCAACAACATTTATGAGTAAGTAAAGAAATTTTTCGGAAAATTCAGAAATGTTTGCAAAGTGAGGACATTTTTGTAAAGTTACAGTATTTTGGGGGAATTGCCTTTTTTTAAAGTGACATTTTTTGGAAAATGAAAATACTTTTGGAAAGTCCAAACAGTTTTGGAAAGTTTAGACAATTTTCTTAAGACATTCTTTGGAAAGGGCAAAAACCTTTGGAAATAAAGGTTGTTTTTGCTAGTGAGGATATTTATGGAAATCGTGGACATTTTTGGAGAGTGAGGACATTTTGTTCAGTCCTTAATTCTTCAAAGGGCTCTTGAGGGTTAAGGCCTGGTTTCAGGGTGATGTTTAAAAAGTCGGGTTCGGGTTGAGGAATGTATTTTGACAGTGAAGGTCCTCATAGGTCTGTGTTTAGTCTGGTCAGAATCTAATTGGACAGGACTCTTGATTGAAGCCTCCACCTTGTTAAGAACGCGTCAAGCTACTGCAGTAAGAGACAGACAGTTTAGCAGGTCTTGTTAGGTGTGTGAACGTCCCTGTGTGCGTTAAATGATGCCATGTGAGTCAATTTCAGTTGAACAGTTCATATTTACTATCTTATAGGAGTATTTCCATTAAGTGTGCTTTTAAAGTAGCAGTAGGCTACTAGCTAGTGACGTGTTATCCGATCTTGATTCTGTTATTAATCTGAATATTAAAGAAGTCTTGGTAGAGTAATGGATGCATGATGTATCGTTTACTGCAGATAGTTACTCCCGTACTTCAGGCATCATCTTCTGAACCCTTTTGCTAACGGCTTGGAAATTCTTAAATACCGCAGACTGTATTTACTATGAGTTCGTTTAATTCAAGGTGTTTACTGTACATAACTAACATGCAGGTGTATCCCTTTGTTTTCTTGTAGCTCACAGAGATACAGATATATTCATTTAAGGGAACACTGACTGGACAGAGTGAAGTTATGGTATTTCCTGCTTCGACCTGGAGTCAAGTTTAAATCTGTTTTTTTATTGACACGCTGGTGTGAGTGCAGCCCTACCTGCCAGCCATGCAGTCCTTCACCTCCTCCACACCCTGATTATGTCATCTGCCAACAGTATCAGCCTCCCCAGCACAACACCTTCCTGCCTCACCTCAGAGCTCGGTCAGCGGTGGAGATGATATCGCGCTTTCAGCAGTCCGCCTTGCAGTCATATGTCACCCAAAGGTGTCAAGGCATATTATCGGGCTGTGGGTGGTGGTGGTGGTGGTTGTGGTTGTTGTTATCAGGCTGTCTCGGGTCTGTCGACAGCTCAATTTGTGGCAGCTGGGATGAATTTCTCCGCTCTGGCTTTTAAATCACAACACAGCCGTCCGTCACGCAGGAAATGATACAGCCGGGTGTTGTTGTTGTCGTTGTTGTGGTACAGTGAAGTCCTTTTCATTATAACGATATTTTTATGAGTTAAGAGGAGAAAAGGATCTGATGGCTGAAGGTTTAATGAACAAGAGAACATTTATATTTTTATTTATACTTATTATAAGGATGTATTTCTTATTGATGTAATCAGTTATTCAGGTTTCAGGTTTAAAAGTTTATACTTTTAACACTGGGGTTCTTTGTTAAGTGACACTAGATGTAAAATTTGTGATAATGTTTAAATTATAAAAATAAGAAAATAAACTAAACACACTGAAAATAATTCAACAACTGATTTGCTTTTGTCGCCAATTTCATCTCTTCTGGCTGAAGTGACATTTTCCTGATGGTATATTTTCAGTTTCCGTATCTTGTCTTTTCTTTTTATTCACGGTGCATTTGTTGTTTGCCGCATGCTTATACACAGCAGGTCTAATACAGAAATGATGACAGACATTCACCACAGATGATGTGCAGATTCATGAAACTTATAGGAACCGTCATAGCTTCACTTAGGTTTAATATGAGCATAACGTCACTCAGACTCTTTAACTGACCTCCATACAGTAACATGAATTATAAAGGGCAGCAAGCTGAAAGCAGTTTAACGTACATTAAGCTTAATTTTCATACAAAACGATTCCAAATATAGAACATTTCTTTGTGTACACTTTGTGATGTGTGTGTTTTTTTGTTGTTTTTATATATATATATATATATATATATATATATATATATATAGCATGGCTTACAGACAGTTACTTTAAAATGCATTCAGCAGCATCTTCAGCTCCACAAACAGCCGACATTAAGAAACGTACTGCTTTGGGAACCACGTGCCGAAATCTAAACTTTAAGGACCAATTAGCAATTCATGTAATTTTGGTTAAAAACCGTAATTAAAACCCTGTAATAGTCTGGTTTGAACCTTGATCCCACATAGTTCTACAATCCTTATCATCTTTCAACAAAAGCAGCTCATGTCTCACAGCTTCAAACTGGCTTATCAAAAGTATTACTTTTATTTAAGTTCATATCTTTGTACATATTAGTCTGTCACAGTTGATTGCAGGCGCACAGCATCTGTGTGTGTTTGTGTGATTGTATCTCGAGGTGAGAAGAGGCCTGTAAAAACATTTTGCACTGGGTCGGTCATTACCAGCTGTCACCGCTGCAAACTACTGTTTCCAAAGTCAAGAATGAACCTCTCGGGGCGTCCTGGTGGCCTGAAGGCTACGACGCCCAACAACCACGATTTGCGTCTGGCTGGAGACCTTTGTCGCATGTCGTTATTCATCTCTCCCCCCTCATCCTGTCATCTCTTAACTGTCTAATTAAAAAAGTTTAAAATTATTATTTTTTTAAACGTCAAACCTCTGCTCAGTTTTACTCACTGTTTTCTCATTTACTCATTGAATCAGCTGCTTTACATGTTACCTGCTTAGACTGCAGTTTGTAAACACACACACACACACAGTAACCTTGTCCAAAGATTTATTTTTTGCAAGCTCAGTAGCCAATTGTGTCAGAGCTAATTGAAGGTGTGAAATATGCTAATGAGTCTGTGTGAAGGCTGACAGATATTCAATGTTCATTCCATCATGCAAATGTGGGACAGCTGAACATTTTCCTGCTGTGTTTATGAAGCAGCTGATCAATAAGTCATTTGACTTGATGCTGCGTGTGTTTGACAGCTCTGTTAAGAGGTGACTTTACAAACGGACCTACCTACATTACAGGCCCCGCCCACCACCTAACATCCAAAGCACAAGAGTGAATCCTGATTGGATCCTGATTTGACAGATTGATTGACAGGTCTTTAAACTGAAAACACCTCCGTTTCCAAACTCTCCATGGTTTGGCACATCCAGGCTGCCGTACATGACTTCTTCTGTTGTCAGGTTACATCATGTCTTCTTCTGTGGTTTTGACAGATTGATTGACACTACAATTCATCCTGAGGGGGAACGCGAATGTCTGAGCAAAATTTCATGGCAATCCATCCGATAGTTGTTAGAAATATTTATATAAAAAAGGAAAATGTTAACCTGCTGGTGGCGCTAGAGGAAAAGTCAGGGGCTCAACAAAGTCACTGAGATTCATCCTCTAGGGATGATGAATGTCTGTACGAAATTTTGTGACAATCCAGCCAGTGCTTGTTGAGATATTTCAGTCTGGACCGAAGTGGTGGAGACCGACTGACGGACTGCTACAGCTACTGTAGCACGGCTAAAGAAATAACTAATTCACACAAATGAATAATTCAGGCTCTCAAAGTGCTTTTTTCATGCTCTTGAATTAATAAATCCGTGCTCTGTAATTGGTAATTAGTGGGGAGGCCTCCGAGAGAAAAAGAGAGCAGTATGCAGACCTGGTAGAGGTGAGGAAGGCCGGCACAATGTGTGCCCTTCACTGCTGGCTGCAGGAGACAAGGCTGCACCATCAGGAACATCACTGACTGGCATCAAGATGAAACAAGCTGGGGCCTGATCAATCCTGGCTGGGTCGCCTGGGCGAGGCTGTCTGATGACCCGGTTACATTTCTGATGACGTGTCTGAGTGCATCGCAATATGTGTGAAAGAACAAATGCTCTTCAATTAGTCATTTCCTTGCTGTCGATTAGCTTCATCTGTGTTGTTGAATTACTCATTTGCTAATATGTGCTCTTCAATTAATAATGTTGTTGTTTGTAACTACATTAGCTGCATGAATTACTAATTAGTGCGCACAAAAGAAATAAAATAAAAATAATAACACTCCTGACACATGCTGCCTCCATACGTTCACACGTCGGCGTCTTCGGGTCATTTTCTAAAAGTTCTTTGTCAACATTGAGACACTAAACCAGGAAAACTGTGAGATCTCTTTAATGGCAGTTGACAGAAAACAAAATGGATCCAGTGATCCTTAAGGAGTCCTTCATTAGCGCCACCACTGTGCTTGGTGCAATAGAACGATCTGACTGTAACAATAACAGAATTTTCATTCTTTTATTGAAGAGAAATTCAAGAATTCAGTATCTTGTTTTTTTATTATTCTGGTAGCTCTGTCCAGCCCGCGGACCTTCCAGCTCTCACTCTCTGCTGTCTTATCCATCTATTGATGCCTCAGCAGCTGTTTCCATCCCTGTGAGTGCTTATTAAGACCCTCTGGGCGGTTCTGTGATTTGGCGATATCAGCAGCGATCGACCCCATGCACACTGGCTGGAGGAAGATGGATGGGGCATCAAAAGTTTGGAGGCGTGATTCATCTGCACTTCAGAGCCGGGACGAGGCCAGAGCGTCCAAGCTGAGACCTGACTGGTTTTTGTCCCTGAAGAAAGTTCACGAGTCGCTCAGAAGTTTGACTGAGCAGAACAGTTTTGGTTCTCTGGTTCAAAGCTGCATGACTTTTTAATTAATTAAATTTTTTACAGCTTCCATTAAACAGTATCTTTCCTCACTGTGTCCCTTGTTTTCTGTAATTTAACCCAATCCCTAACCCTTCTTAACATTTTTGTTTTTTATTAATTGCTTGCATCGTTTCCTGCTCTGCATGTCACATTGCCTTACCCCCCTTAGCTTTTTATAGGTGCTTCACATTTCACCTTCCTTCTGCTGTAATGATTTCACATGTTTGCTTTATAGTTACTTTAATGGCTAGGAGACAGAAACAGTTTGTAAATTAGCCTTTTGGCTAAGACATTTGCACATTTGTAGGGATGTTGATCAATGAGCAATGTCCTTATAAAAACAAAAAATTCTATTAAAAAGGACACAACACTCTGCAAAGTATCCCTATAGTTGAATATATACTATTACTATTTATTTATAGACTATAGGCAGTTTTGGTGAGTTTTAGTGTGTTTCACAATCTGCGAGGTAAAATTTGTGTTTTTGTCAATGGAATCTGGGAGAGCGATACAACAACTGTTTTTGGTTAGGGGGAGGTGTGGCCAATGTGCCGATTTGTTTTGGTCCGAGATGCTGGTGCGAGTGCGACCTCTAGTATATCTACTATCCATTTACTGAGGCCACCAATGTCAGATTATAGCCGGTGCTCTCACGACTCTGTGCTCCATCAAGATTAAGTGAAACAACACTAAAGGAGTAAGTATAGACAGAACTACTTCGTTGGATGGTCAAACATCTGATTGACACGCTCCCTTCAAGCAGCGATTGGCCAGCTGTGTGGGTGAGACAGTCGGCAGGGTTTGAACTTCTTGTTTCTAAATCAGGGCAGCTAATGTTAACTAAATGCTGACACGTTCACCACAGTTTGGCGTGTTAGCATGCTAACATATGCTACCAACCAAAGTATTGGACAAATACAGATTTTGATTTGATGATGGCGCTAGATGAAAAGTTAAAGTCATTACAAATCATCCTGAGGGGAACATGAATGCCCAAACCAAATTTCATGGCAATCCATCCAATAGTTGTTGAGACATTTCAGTCTGGACCAAAGCGGTGGGCCGACTGACGGACACTGCCGTCCCTGAGGCCATGCCATGTTCTAGTGGTTGTGTTCAAATTTCTGAGAAGAGTGAAGAGTTTTCTCTTTGGCTTCAGTTCTTCTTCAGTTTTAGATTTATTCTTGAGCATGGAAGTGCGATTCCTGACCTTGGGATCAGGCAAAAAATGTAAACTCAAAGTCCACTTACTAGCCTTTCTGGAGCTTTTAATGGTATCTCACCGTCTTGACTCAGGCTGAGCTAGTTCCATTCACAGAAGAAGACATGAAATGCAGCTGAAACCTCAGAAAAATCTAGTATGTGGATCTTTGAGGTGAGAATATTTATCACATAGTGTAACTGAGTCACTCTTCTTTGGGGAATCTGAGAAAAACTTTCCAGGCAATTCAGAGCTTCACAGACAGGAGAAAATAATTCCATCCAATCAAAATTTAATAAAGACTAATTTAATTATGGCACCGTGTTTTTTCATCATAAATGAGCCGAGAGATGATTGTTATGCGGATAATACGGCTGGTGTTTCTCCAGGAAATTTCTCCCTGCATGCCCACTGACGATGCAGATCTCTTCTCATAAATCATCGATGTGAGGGGCTTTGAGGTAATTCAGTTTAGAGATAAAAAATACCCTCGCTGACTCTTAGCTCCTCTGGAAACACTTCAGGAAGTTTGGAAGCCAAACATCCAGGGGCTTGACATTCGGAGCATGCTCTGTTCAGACATGACATCACCAAACTCGCTGTCCAGGTGTAAATTACAAATCACGTTCCTCATTGAGAATTGTTTCGTTCAGTTCAAATCATAGACCGTATATATGGACGATACACCCGCCCAAACCAATCGCGAGCACACTCACAGTTGTCAATCATGACGCCACACCCCCTTTTTATAGCATCAAATAACTAATTAAAACCAAACTGATCAGAAAAATTAACACTTGAACAAACATCAGCGTGATAAGAACTACCTAAAATGACAGAAACCATCTTTGGGAACATTTTATTTGACGTGTACTTTGATTTTTCAGTTTGGCCCATGTCCCATTCACTAACATGGAGGGGCGGGGCTTATGACCTATACTGCAGCCAGCCACCAGGGGGCGACCCAGATGTTTTGGTTTCACTTTTAGGGAGCCGTCATGTCGTCCAGCTTTATATACAGTCTATGGTTCAAAGATTCATTGTTCACTTTTTTTCTTAAACTAAGTGATCGCATCACCGTTCATACTAAGCCTCCAGGAAGAGCGCCGGGCTTTGAAGCCAGTTTGACGAAGTGGCCAAACCGTGTCATTACAACTTCCAGGTCCATCACATGATGCACACTGGCCCCAAAAAACTTTCCCCCACAGACTTACATTGTGAAAGGGACGTCTGTAAATCAGAAGAAATTTCCCAGTACAAATACATAAATAGCCCTTATTTAAATCATTATGCCCTAAAAGTTATAGAGTCACTGTGGTTCATGTGAGTGAGCCTGAGAGCGAGCGGTTGGGAGGCGGGGCTAAAGGAAACGCTAGTGCTCTTGCTCTATGGGGCGCACGATGTGGAAGCTATGCGGAAGATCCGGGTAATTTTATACTTGTATATAAGTCAAACTTTTTTGGCTTCATGAGCCACTGAGCAACTTTCATAGGAATGACGACGACGCTGTATCCAGTTCTCTTTATACATCCGTGGTTCACACCGCCGCAACGTTCAGTACTGGTTCTGACTGTCCTCTGCAGTCCAGTAGTCAGTCTGCTCAAGCTGTTAACATTAGGTTAATTAGTAACTATCCTACACAAGCACTGTTTGTAAGGATAATAACTCAGCAGACACTTTTTGCGACAGTGCAGAACTTGAACTTTTAAGAACCTTGTGAGTCTTTGGTACGAGGTTCTTTTTGTGTTTCCACTATATTTTTATTTTTAATTTTTGTAATCAAATCTCTGCTTGTTTCCTTGTCAGCGAGAAAAAACAGTGAAACCATTTTTTTCAGTGTTGTCAAGTTGACTTTCAGCAGACAAGGGGAGAACCTGTTGGGGGGGTAGTGAAACGTATCGCCTCATCGCTGGTAATGTCTTGTCACAGTTAATGTTCGCCGCAGTCTGCTGTCATTTAGCGGCGGGGTGGAGGTTATTGTCAGATCCTTCCCACAATCCACTGCTCCAGAAATAGCCACCAAACAATTGAATCAAAATGAAGTTTTATTCTTTTTTTCCCCACCGGTGCTGCTCTCTGTGCCACCGTCCTCCATCCCTTCCTGTTTTGAATCGGTTAACCTTTCTGTTCGGGGCGGCGCGGCAGGGTCCTGCTCCGCAGATTAGCCGCTGACGCATTTATCAAGGGATGACAAATGAGCTGTCCTTCCAGATGCCTGATTACTTGACCTTTATTCCACAAGAGCTGGGCGGTTAGCAGGGAGGGGCGGGGAGGGGGTCCTGATGGAGCTAAGTGGTGCCAGTCTTGTATTCGCCAGCCCGTTGTGAGGGGAAATGCCTGGATGCAACGCCTCGATGCAGACGTGAACACGAATTAAGAAAGAAGTTATTAAGATTGGCCGCCGCTGAGGCGAGGTAATTGAAATTCTCACTTTCCCCAGAAACAGGCCGAGACCCGGCACATCAGTTTCTATTTGAGGCAGAGAGGCTGATGAGTATCACACATTAAAGTCTGGGGAGGAAAATTGTCCTTTTAGTGGCCTCTGTCTCGAGATCATTACATGAGTGGGACTGCATCGGCTCCTGAATGTGGCGTTTCTGCTTTTTTTCTTCTGCCAGCTCATTTCAGGTTTTGTCGGGCAGCAGATTGTCATTTACAGCTTTAATTGTGTGTTTTTGTTCCGTTTCCCTGTTTCTGCAGTCCGCGAGCAGGCCTGCCGGTTATCGTGGACGCACACCACAGATAAGAGTTTCATGAACATCTGAATCTGCATGTACAGGCTGCTGTTAATGCAACCAACATACTGAACCTGCACAACATGAAGAAACCTCAACTCTGCTGGATCCATCTTTACACACCAACGTTCTTTCAGAAAAACATACAGAACCGTAAATTCTAGGGAAGTTTCCAAAAATACCAAATCTGTCAGGCTGAATTTTGGGACCTTTTTTTAAAATGAACTTTATTAGCATCATATAATAAGATGTACACATCCAAAGGCACTAGACATACATACATACATACTGTAAGTAACAACCAGGGGTGGAAAGTAACTAAGGACATTTATTCTGTACTGTACTGAAGTACAATTTTGAGGTACTTTTTATTTGAATATTTCCATTTTCTGCTCCTTTATACTTCTACTCCACTACAATTCAGAGGCAAATATTGTACTGCATTTATTTGATAACTTAAGTTACTAAATTCAGATTGATACTACAAAATATAATCAGCAAATACATTTTTTTGGGGGGGGGTTCACAAGCTACCAGCTGCAACGTTAAAGTGATGAACACACTGATGCATTAATAATTATAATAGAATAATATAATATCCATTATTCTGAAATGGGCCATTCTGCATAATGAGTACTTTTGCTTTTGGTGCTTTAAGTCTGATGAAAATACTTTTACTGAAGTTAAACTTTGACTGAAGGACTTTTCGTAACAGTATTTCTACACAGTTGTATTGCTACGTTTACTTAAGTAGAAGATCGGAGAACTTCTTCCACCGCTGGTAACAGGTAAGGAAATAATAAATAGTGAATAAGTGAATAAATAACATGCAAATACAAAAACATATATACATAGACTAACATTTAACAGTATTCTGGTATTTTTTCCATCATAAAAGCCTCGTTAGACCAGCTTTTAAAATGGGAAAACTTCACAGATAAGTGGATTTGCTTGCAGAAGAAAATCTGTGTGAATTTTTGGTTCAACTCTGGTGAATTCAAATTTGATCGATAGCAAACATCTTGCTGGTGCTGACCTTTGAGGGAATGGAGAGTAAAAATGGAGGAAGCTCTTGTAACTTTTTAGCATCCAATTTCATTTAACCTCCTCTATTGAAACCTAAACTGCTCCACAACAGAGAGACAGGTTTACAGGCAGTTATAAGACAGGACTCTGTTATTGTCCCGTCTATGATCGAGGAAACTGACCGTTAGCAAGCCGGCTAGCTTGGAGAGCTATTAATGCAGCTGAACTCATGATATAGTTGTTGTCATTTACATGCGTTTTAGTTTCTGTTGTCAGACAACAGAACGAGTATGAACTAAGTATGAAAATGGATGGCAGGTCATAAATACTACGTTGACCAGCAGGAATTACAAAGCTGGAACTTAAATGTAAAAAAAAGTTCCAAAATATGACATTTGACAGAAAAATTGGACAGAAACATCAGTAATAAATTTTAGTTTCTTCAAGAGTTTCCATGACATAAAATGTAGTATTTAAATGTTACCATTATAAGTTTCTGCTCACTCTGTCCAGTGACTTCAGTCACTTTTCTCATAAAGTCACATTTCTCATCTCGCAATAAAACTTTCCAATTTGTCCGTCGACGAACTTGAGCAGCCATCTTCGCTTTGAGCAGGAGGAGTATTTTTTTTAATCCCGTGTGTTCTGGAGAGTGAGGTCAGGACTTCATCAGGGGCCTCCGGGGCCCTCGGAGCCCCTCTCTCGTCTCTGCAGCAGATGAGGGGATCAGCAGGGTGTGAAATGGCCGTGGTGATTGCTCCGAGGCCACAGGGCCTCCAGCCCATTCACAGCCCTGTCAGCTCTCTAATAGAGCCGGCGGAGATTGGAGACGAACCCACAGTTACTGAACCCATCACACTGTTAAAGGTACAGTCAACCATAAAGACGGAAAAACTAGTGATAAGTGTGAACTGAGCGTCTTTATTGTGTTGCCTACAGTGGTCAACTTTACTTTAGGTGTTAGAAATTTGATTGTATGTTTTTTCTGCTACAGCATAAGATATTTTATATAGAGAGACCAAACAAACAGTCACCGGGGAAAAGTGCACTGCTAACTTCAATTTGCAGGTTAGATAGCTAATTAGCTGGTAAACAAATTAAACAGCATGTAAACGTATCTGCAAATGTTGCTTCGTGTGGTCCTTACTCTTCAACACCACTAACAACACGCTGTCTGTCCGTAGCTTGTTTGTTTACTTTGTCTCTCTCAGTCCCCTGCTGGGGCTCAGCCTGCCAGCTGCTGTCAATCAAACACAGACACGCCCACTCAGAGGCTGATGGGAAAAGGAACATTTTTGATGTTTCCCCCAAACACTTTTTTCTTTTAATAAAAAATAATGATAACAAGAAATCTAAAAATCATGACTAATGACTAAATGTGATTTCAGTTGGACTTTAAATGATGAACAAAAAATAAAATGTGCAGTTGGCAGGTCAGGCTTCTTAAAGTCACAGTGAAATGGTGAAAAGTTAGATCGTCTTTAACTTTAGTAAGAATGTGTGGCCAGGGTATGAGAGGGATTCAAATCAAATCCTTCAGATTTGATTGGATCACTCAGGTTTTTAGGTAAAGTAATTTCAGAATGTAAATACATTTAATAGCTGTTGCAGAAAGAATGCTGACCATAAATAGCATCAAAAACAGGTTTGATTTCATTAAATTCTTGAGGATTATAACTACAATACATGTTTAAAGTTTTTGGGTCTTTAATGATTCCTCCTGTCCATACTAGCTGTGAACTGGTCTCTTAACACAACTACACTATAAAGGCCTTTTCAGACACAACACGACAACAGCACCACTGCACTCTGAAACCCATTATTTCCAAAGGCTTGTGCCGCACCACGACAGCTTTTCGCTGCACTGAGCAAAGACGAATACTCGCGTGGCCAATAGAAATGAGGCAACCAGCCGGGCACGGAAGGCAAAATGGAGGAAAAGCTAATAGTGTGTGTCTGAATTCCCTGAATTGTACAACACAAGTTTACGCTTGTATCGAGACCTTCAGGAGGAAAACCAGGTAGGTGGCAACAACAAAATGACTTGGTCCCGCTAGAAGTTTTGAAAACTCTGTCCTCCGCGACTTCCCTGAACACCTCATCAGATGTGCGTTGAACCGGCGAAGCGGCGAGCACACCGCTAATCGTGCTGAGTCTGTAAGGGCCAAAGACAGGTGCCGTGGTGTTTCACCACATCAAAAAAATGAGGTGACATTTTACATTACGTTTATTAGTTTAAAATTAAACGATTTGATGTAGACGGAGAACTTACAGCATTCTGACTTGTTAGTGCAAAGACAGGAGGCACTATTATGAATATAATATATATTAAATTTCTCCCTTTTGGTTTCTGTATGTAGCAGACAAAAAAAACTACTTAAATTCAGTTGAAAATTAACAGTGTATTCCCAAAACTATTCTTTTAAAAAAGAGGTCAGTGTGAATTGGACGCTTCAGTAGATGTCTAAACTTTATCTGAAAATATGAAAAAAGACTAAAAATAGTTCTTAAACGAGTGTTGTTCCAGATATTTTAATAATAATAATTATTAGTTAAAAGCAGATTTAAAGTGTCCTTCACAGACAGGAAGTGAGCTGTGCGCGGTGGACAGTAAAGTGGGCCAGGCAGCTTTTTGATGTGTGGAGTGTAAATATAGCCCTCCACCCTCCGTCTAATTGTAGCTGTGTTGTTTTCATATTGTTGAATCCCAGAGATGTATAATTCATCACGCAAATAATCTGGAACAAAACAAACTCTCCTCCAAGCTCCCGGGAGGCCGAGCGTCTAATGAGTTCACTCCATAAAATATTCATACCTCTGCAAAATGTACTGTCACTTTCCCAGCAACACACACACACACACACACACACACAAAATAGTCCAATATCCCATTACATATAATAGCAGGTTGTACAATCATAACTGCCCGTTGATCACTGTCACCCAAAAACACTGCAGACTCTCTCACCGTGTGTGTGTGTGTGTGTGTGAGACTTGCTGTAATAATGAGACTGGTTACCCATGATGCTCCAGGTGTCGTTCAAGCTTATTTTGTGTGTCAAGTAGAAATGTTTCCGAACAAACGTCTGGTAATAAAACAAAACAGAGATGATCGACTGTTTGAAGGGTTCATGTTCTAAATATTAAATCCTTATAAAAAAGTAAAGTTGTTCGCCTCTCAATACTTTTAGACTTTGGTTCTTACTGAAGACATAAATCTTTAAAAAAAATAAAAAAAACAGCTCACAAATATAGTTTCATTTTAAAAAATCTCAATAATTTCCTAAAACAGCTGTTCACTGTCATTTTTATCAAACGTTACTCAAACAGGAGGAAATGGTGCATTTGTTAGGGACTATTTTCAGCAGCGGATGAATCCACATTTGGTGCTCTAGTGAGTATTTGGGGCAGCAGGACGATGTGTGTGAGACAGTCCAAATAAACTACAGTGTATGTGTTCATGGTGATGAAGGAACAACAGTGAGGCTCATTGATGTGTTTTTAGGGCCATGGCAAATAAAGGGAGAAACACCAAAAAATCCACCTAAATTAACTGATTTATTTACAAAAACACACATTAAATTGCAGAAAGGATGAGGCGTGGACGGCAGCAAAGTCAGTGGTGTGTTCCCACCAAAAGCGAAGCGAATACTCGCGAATACTCGCCTTTTTTCCGGAAGAGAAGTATTCTCTTCCGGAAAAAAGGCGAGTATTCGGAGTGCCAACAACGTTTATTTCTTTTCGTTACCATGACCAAAATAACAAATATTGCTGCATTGTACCTGGAAGTCTCAAATACATCGGAAAACTAAACGCCGTAGTGTTTGGGTTCAGAACATCATCCGGAGGCACACACAGCTCGGTGAATTTCACCGCCTTCTCCAGGAACTGCGTCTGGATGACAGCCGCTTCCAGCACTACTTGAGGCTGTAGCTGCTCTATCACACTCAAAATAACGTAATCTAAATCAGGCAGAAATACAGCAGCGACATTATTTTATATACACATATATATCTACATACTGTGTAACTTAAAATCACATTCATTTATGTTTATTATTGATGACAGCAGCTGTGCAGCCATATATTTTATGTAGACACCCACAGTGTGTTCACTGCAGCTCAGTTAAATTAAATGTTTTCTATGCTGCAGATACTTTGCCACTGGTGACTCATTCAGGATGACTGGCTTTCGTGACACAGGTCATGCGAAATTTGAATATTGAAGTTTTTCAACTCATGCGAATAGGCGGAAGACGCAAATTTCATCTATTCGTGCCGCGGAAGTCGCGTCATTCGCACCGCCCGACTCGAATTTGCGTCTATTCACGTCTTTGTATTGACTTTGTATGTAATATCACCGCAAGAAACGCTCTATTCGCTTTTGGTGGGAACACACCATAAGTGAGTGGATGTGTAGGAAGTATGGTGTGCAGGTGATGGTGGGAGAAATGATAAAGGAACCAAACAAAGTGCACAGAGAGAGTAGCTTTTATAGTGAGTGGGAGTACCGGGCCCAGGTGCTCCCAGTCAGCCCAAGTGGACGGCCTCGCCTATCAATTACACACACCTGCAAGAGATGAGCAAACAAGGCACAACCCAACAGCTTTGGATACACACACACACAAACACAATACTTATTAGTAGATACACTGTTTGCTGGTTTGAGTCTGCACATGGGAAAAACATTGAATATGACCAGAGCTAAATTTTAAACCAACATGGAAGAGAAATCCTGAAACTTAGAACATTTTCATGATAACTGGGCAATTTTATTTGCTGAGGAAGATCCAGAGCAACTACTGAATGGACTCTGAGGTGAAGATTGTTCTGAAAATTACACAATAACTGGAACATACTGAACACACAGATCATGCTGCAGGAGCTTTGAGACATTTCTTGTCTGTCTTGTCATGTTTTAAATAGTTTTTTCTATGATTCTTGGTCTCCAGGATGACCAACGTTTTAGAGGTTTAGAGTTTGTTTTTTTTTATCCCCCAGCAAAAATAAAATCACATTCAGGATTTATAGCAGATGTTTTATCGCCCTTATCTTCACTAACTAACTTTCTTATTTTCAACTGAACAGTCCAGATTTGGACATTCTGGAGTGACAAGGTTTTCCCTGGTGTGAAGCTGTCTCCAGGCTGCAGAACAGACAGCAGCTTCATCCAATGACGTCCGGTAATGACCTGGGGATCAAGAGATGAGAGGGGAAGACAGGGGGGAAAAAAATCAGGTATTTCATTCCGTGCTGAGAAGCCGCCGTCCTCCGCTGATTCATTTCTCTTTCAGAGGAGAGAATTAAGTCCAACGGCCTATTCAGGAAATCATCTCTCCTTTTTAATATTCTCCAACGCCGTGTGGCTTCTCAGTGAGCCGAGGTGACGAAAGGTCGAGGACCGGCTTCATGATCAACGGCCACAACACGGCGGCGTCGAGAGGAGAGTGAGGAGGAAGGGGGTCGGCTGATTTTCATTAAGATGGACTCCAGAGCGCTTGTCTTATTAGCGGGTCATTAGGCTCTCCATGGCCGACAGATTGGCTGAACAGGAAGCAGGGGAGCAGGCAGAAGGTAATTGCACTCGGAGTGACCACACAGGTGCCTGCTCGCCCTGCGCTCCTTGATTGGTTAATTAGTGTGTTGTCAATCAGCCCCCTCCAGAAGCTCGCCCTCACAGTAGTTAAAAGGTGAGAGAGTGCTTCTAATGACGCCTGAAACTTCTTCGCTTCCAGCTCGTTATGGCTCCAATTAAAATAACGGCTCGACTAAATAGCATGAGGAGCAACACACACATGTACAGGTTGCAGGTTTCAGCAGTAACTGAGGTGAAGTTACAGGATGTTCATGCCGCCAGAGAATCAGGAATCGCCTGAAGGCTACCGAGTACATGCCGAGATCTGTTTTTAAAAGAGGAACCTGTGAAGTCTTAGTTTGTCGAAATAAGTGGAAAAAACCTGGTTCCAGTCTCTGAATTGCTCCCCACACAACTGACTCAAACTGACTTTGCAGTAAATTTGACTTTGCAGTAAAAATCCCATTCCTTTTTCCCGTAGCCAATTTTAGGTGACTCACATTTGGAGCACTTCTTCAGCTCTCCTGGTTGAATAATTAGTACGAAAGATCAACTACTGCATTAAAAAAAATCTGGTTTTATGATAAAAAGTCGAAGCCTGTGTGCATAAAAACTTAGAGCAAGAAGGTCACTACGACTCCCAAGGTGTATTTCGGCAAGAAACAACCAATCACAGAGCTTAAAATTCTACAACGTGGAAGCTAAAAATCACAATGTTGAAGAAACTGATTTTACAATGCGCATCTGAAATCTATTTACTTTTGCAGTGTTTTGTTCACAAATTCAACGACACGGCATTTTGCATTTTCTACCGCTCTGATTCGCGTCTCACCATAGCAACGACAGCTGAGGCTCATGGGTATTGTAGTATCTAGAGCCATGTCATGTCAAACCGGCGGCCATAACATCAACCTGTTAAAAGAAAAATTTTAAATGGGAAAACACTTCTGGATCCAGCGACTGAGTCTGGTGTGTTCACTGACAGGTGTTTCCCCAGTTGGAAAAACAACCGACCAATCAGAGCTCTGGAGGCGGGATTTAAAATGGTGACATCATCTTCCTGTGCCAGAGCATTACAAAGTGTGGATGACGTTGTTGTTGCACAGGGTGTTTTAAGTCGACTTACAGGGGGAGTTGAGGCAGAAAAAGTGCTGATTTGTGTAATTACATTCATCATTGTGTTCCTTAATTATTATTTATGTAAATATTTATTACTTTTGGTCCCACAGAGTTGGTATCTCCCAACTAATGCATGTAGTTGCATGTATGGCTCCCTTAAGTCTCTGCATGTGATGCTTCACAGTTACTGACCTTAACCTAAACATTACACTAAGTTATTAAAACCTAAAAATATTTAGGGACTTCTTTTTGTGGTTTAAAGGTATGCAGTTAAGGGACTGTGTGGGTCACTGAATATGAAGAAGAATTATGAAAAAGACCTCAGACTAATATAAGAAATGGTTAGTTAACGTCTCCCTTGAAGGACAATAAAGATCTGATTTTGATCACGAAGTTTGTGGTTTAAATTCTGTCCAAAATTGTCATGTTTCAGTAAAAACCTTCAGTTCAAAGACTAGAAGTTGTTGCCATTGTTCCTCGCTGTTTTGTTCACTTCCTGTCTACCTCCAGCTGTGTGAGTCCAGGATTAAAGAATGATGTAACACTCAGACCACCTTAAACAATACAAATGCTAAATGTTTTTCCGCCACTGCTGCAGCTCCCGGAGGCAGCCGTCGTTCCCGCTCTCAGACCGAAACCTTTTTGTTTCCTGCAAACGATTAACGGCAGCTGAACGCAGCCTGAAAACGCTGGTTTTCTTTGCATTATAAATCCATAATTGCTGTGTAATTACTCCTCCATTGTCGTGTTTTCAGTAGAGAGCTCTGCTGCCAATAGCATCAAAACTTCAAAGGTGACAAGCCGCTGCCGTCCTGCATTAATATTCACAAGGACGGAGACGGCAGTGAGCTGAGGCGTTCACACGAACACAGCAAACACTTGTTTGTTTTCAGCAAGAGGACGTTTTGTTTGACTGCAGGTCTGCACAGAAACATGTTTAACAGAGCACCTGTTTCTGTCCCACAACCAAGTCTTAATTCTGAAATTTAACAGTTTGCCTTGTGGGAACCTGCTGTTTGTCCCCACACTGCAGGGGAGTCCCCATAATGTCGGTGTGTGAACAGGTTTATGTCCCCACAAAGTAGAGATTCACCTCTTTTTGGTCCTGCTGAGGACTGTTGCTGCATCTTTTTCCTGCAGATGATTCACTCCAGTGTGAGACAGGTAACACCCAGGATTTCCAGTCACTCATCTCAACTTCTCTTTCTGGGATCATGTGACTGACGGATTGTGGCCTGACAGGACACAATTTCAGTCAGGCTGGAGTTTCAACTTTGAGTTTTTAATCTTGAAGTTTGGGGTCTGAATTTCAAATTTGAGCAACTTTTTGACCTGGCTTGAATGTCGAGATCAGAATTTGATTTATTGTATTTAAGCCACTTGAAAATAGTTTTTTAAATATTTGATGCCTACATTTTCAATTTGAATTTGTGAAAAAGTATTAAAAGAAAGGTATTAGTGGCTAAATTTCACAATTAGGTATACAGTAGTTTAAAAGATTCAGATAAGCCTTTATTTGCTGTCTTACAATTATGTAGTATGGAATTGGCACACAGCTCTTTACCTGTTGCACCAGCGAGTTTCCCGCCTTAACAAGTCACCTTATCAGCTTCACCTGCTCCTCATCAGTCATCTACACCAGATAAACTCAGCTGCCAGTTTATTGGGTACGCCAAGCTAAAACTAATACAGCCATAAGGTTATAATGTTCAGTTTGTGTTGATTCAACTGTGAGGCTGCAGTTTGTGGTGCTGTTGAACTGTATTGTGTTATACAGAGTGGTGGTTCTGTTATTTAGCCTACCCTGATTGATATAAATAAGGTGGACTAAATAATAGAAACACCTCTTTTGCACATAGTGCCAAAAGCTTTGTGGGAGAAAAATAATATGCAGAATAAGAGGGATCCAGTGGTGCTTGGACCCCTTACGAAATGCATCTGAACTGATCTGAACCATGCCGACTGCTGACTTCTCCTGCTAGTTTTGAGCTTTTTTGGCAGAAGACAGACTCTGTTCCAGTGGCGTCTGCTGCATTAAGGGTGTGTGTGTGTGTGTGTGCGCAGAGGAAATGTGTTTATTTATGAGCTGGACACTGTTAATTACCCGCATGCAATTATCTCCAACTTCAAAGACATTTTAACCCCGAGAGACCCTGAGAGTCTGCGTGTGGCTGAGCCGGACGACGAGCTCAGGACGCCCAAAATATCTGCTGCTAATTAGAAAATGATGAGTCATCAGTAAAATATTCAGATACTCACAACATACAGGACTGTGAAAACTCGACCAACAGGGATACTGGAACACCCAAGGAGCAGCTACAGATTTGAATACTGAGTGAAAGTTGTCAGTCTTGAAGTCCGCAAGAAACCTCTTTATACTTCCTGTTTACGTGCCCAAAGCACCCAAGTTAGTCTGAGGGGGGAGCCTGATTTATATAATTTTGCAGAGATCTGTTTTCACTTCCAAAGGAAGGGTATCTCTCCCTCCCCCCTTCCAAAAAAAAGCCACTATAATCTTCTTCAGTTCAATGTTGTGAAACGATAAAACACAAAAACTTCTAAGGGTATGAATACTTCTTAAAGGCACAATAGTCATCATACTGAGGCCTTTACTCGGCCTGGTGAAGACAGTTAGTCCTCCTCCAGCTGCTAACAGAGGATGGAGTCGACGTGGATTGAACTGATAGCCGGTTCAGTAAAGCTTACACACCGCCGACGTCTCGCATCTGGTGTGAATCTGAATATGACCATGTAATCCCATGTAAAACGTTCAAATCCGGTTTGCTGAATGTCATTCCCCATCTCTCCCCTCATTTCCTGTCACCTCCTTTTGGTCTGCTGTCACAACAAAAGGCTAAATGTCTAAAAGTCTTAATTTAAAAAAATTAAAAGTTTTTAGCTTCCTACTGATCTTTATCTGTTGAGAGACTGCAGTGTTTCCTCTTCACTTCTGTATCGTCAGCTGTTTCACACACACACAACAACAGCTCCACCTTGTGGTCAGTTGATATGGTTGCTGAAGTTATACATCAGTTTATTCTTGCTGTGTTATATCTAAAGCGTTTGTTTTAGGACTTCATGTTGATTTTTAATTAGATTTCATAAGTCTTGATTTTTAACATCTTATGGTCAGTTTGGAAGTGTTTTATTTTCTTTAAGTTACATATTATTTATCCTCATCTGGAGCTCAGACCTCCCTAAATTGGGAGAGCTGTTCTGCAGGTTTATTTTCACCTGGAAAAAGCTTGCAAGTCTGTCTCTTCTAAAAGAGAGACCATAATCAGTCTCAACAGCCTTTAACAGTCCAAAATAAATCAGTGTTTTATTTTTAGTGGGTACTTCTTCGAATTCACCAAAAACTTTAAATATTAAGAAAAAAATAAAAGAATGATACCAGGATAAGAAACCATTAGAAAAAAACAAAACTAGGGTAATGTGGAAAAAAATGTAAAAACAAAAATAATGAAAATGAAATTAAAAAAATAAAACCAGACGCAAGGGTAATAAAAATAATAAATTATATGAATATTAAAAATGGAATAAAAAATGAATAAAATCAGGATAATAGAAAATGTTAAAAATGAATGAGAAAGTATTATATCATTACATAAGAAATATTAAAAAGAATAATAAAACCAGGACACATTCAATCAGTGATTCAATAACATTTTAATTGTTCAGTGTTTTAGTATAAAAATCCCACCGGCCTGCCGTCGGCTGGTTTCCGCTCCCGTTGGCTATAACTGTGGTTTTTCCCAGAGAATCAGCTAAAGTACCAAATCTATTTACACACGCACACACACACACACGCATAAACATCCACATCCAGAGGGGCCAAACGAAACAGGAAGTCTACCCATTACTACCCTGCCAAAATAAAACATCAAACACTATCACCTCACCTCTCAGATTTAATGCTATTAAGTCAAAAAAAAAAAAAAAAAACAAGAGGAAGGGCCTCTACATACGGCTCCTCGTGTGCCCTTAGTATTTTCTTACAATACTCTCTCTATAAAGTAATGCATATACATTTTCTGCTTTACAATAAATTAGTACAGGCACATTCTCTTCTCTCCTACAGCTGACTGTAGTTCAGTTCAGGTGGAAAAGATGATTCTGTGACGTTTTACAGAAGACTTGAACTCATCACAGCACACAAACAGAGGCCAAAAACCTGAAGAAGACAACTAAACTGTAAAAAAAAAAAAAATTTTTTAAAGAAAGAAAAACACATTAGTGGGAAACTTGTGGGCAGCAAATTTTTTTGGTTTTGTTGTGAATGATGCACTTTAGGCATTTTAAACTTTGAGAGCATCTATATAGATTTTATATAAATATGTACAAACAAACAAACAAAAAAAAAGTAGTCCAGTAAAAACATTTAGGTAAACCAAAAAAAAAAAAAAAAGATGCAAACACAAAAAAACATTAATGCCGAAGACGAGAGAACTTGAAGCTTGAGAACTCAATAACTTACAAAAACCGTAAAAAAGGAGCTGAAATAAAAATGTTCATTACAGTATGCATGTTTGTTTTTTCTCTCTGTAGAGATAGCACCAGAAGAAAGGCCGACACCGTCAGTGCCGGCGACGGCGTGGATCATCACCTCCGACTGTATAAATATCTGAACACCATGTACCAAAACAAACTAAGGGAGTGAATAAATTAGTGTCAGGCCTTGTACAGGATATTTACAGGAGCTGCTGCAGTCGCGCGCACACACACACACACACTGATGGACATTTTGGTGGCAGTGAGATTGCTGCAGCAGTCTTGCAGCACATTTAAGGAGGTCAGAGGTCAAACTCTGACACATTCAACAGGTTTAGACCCGTGATTCTTCGGTCCTCACAGCCCCGGTTTGATTTTATTTCCTTTCAACTTTTTGCACCTGCTAACCGAGTCGTTTTCGTTGCATAGCTCTTTGACAAAACAAGATGGCCGCCCGACGGGGGGGAGGGGAGGTGGGACAGATGTGTGAGGAGACATGAAAACGATCTGGTTCCAGTTTGCAGGAAATGGTAAACAAGTGTGTGTGTGTGTGTGTGTGTGTGTGTTTGTTGTGCGTATGAGGCAGAAACTGAGCGTCTCTGCTGTGACCGTGTTCAAAACAAAAAGCTTAAAGGACAAAGAGGAGAGATGGATGATGGGAGGATTTCAGAGGTGGTGGGGGGAGGGGCAGGAGGAGGAGGAAGGGGGGTTCAGTCCGTGACGACGAGTCCGGCGCTCGGCTCCAGCTCGCCGCTGACACGGTTCAGATGGTTCATGGCTCGGTCGAAGGCGAGCCGCACAGCTTTTCGGATGCAGGAGGAGCGAGCCTCCTTCAGCTTGATTTCATCGAGCGTCTGGTTGATCCCGAAGGGAGCCATCTTGGATCTAGGAAGCCATTGCCTGAGGAGAGAGGACCGAGGTCAGTGTTTGGCTGGACGGACGGAAAGCTCCTCCTCGCTCTACACCACATCGGTGACCTCAGTTTATAAGCGTTCCTCGCTCCTGGACTAAAGCCTACGGTGGTGCTGCACTTAGTTCATACTGCTCCAGTCTCACTGCAGAGCTGCGGATGTGCAGAACTCCTCTTTTGCTATATTTTAACCTCACCTACAGCATTGTCATTCATTTACAATTAATTTAATTTGTTTTTAAATCTCTGATTTGTCTTTTTAATGCTCCTATTGTCTTTTTCATTGTATTGCATGTCTTATATGAAATGTGCAATATAAATATAAGCTGCATTCCAATACCCATACTACTTAGTATGTCAGAAACAGATTTAGTATGCCAAAAATACCACTATGTCCTACTGCATCCAGTCGCATTTTGCAGTATGCAAGCCAGCATGCTTTTCTGCCTATTCTTGGAATCAGATGTAAATTTTACCAGTTGTATTACATCACTGTCACAGTGTCAGTCTTTTATCATCTTAAAAAATATAAAAGCCGGTCGTTTCTCCGGTCTACCAGAAGAACGTTTTTGGCAATTAAAACCAAATGCATCTGCCAGAGTTTTAACAAAAACAAAGAAACATTAACACATTACACTGCTGCTTTATTTTATGCCTTTTGTGCAGATTAATTTTTCCCCTTTTTTAAACTCTTCGGTCAGTGAGGTCCTCACCAGCTGCGCCTGCTGTCGAAGAAGTGGACGAGGAAGAGTTTCTCTGCGGACCTGAACTGCATCCGCTCTCCGGCTTTGAGAACGTCCAGCGGCGGCTGGGGAAGCTCCACCCCGTTGTGCTGACACACCGTCCTCCGCACTCTGGGGTCCATGATCTGCGAAGGCCAAAAATGAAACAGAGGGGTGGAGACTGAGTGAAGCGGCCTCCTCACAATAACAGTGTGGAGTATTATCCTGGTGGCAGTGGCCGCACAGAAGAAGCCCGCACTCAGAGACACAAGCATGCAAGGACGAGTCGAGCCGAAAACGCTCTGAGCGCAGCGGCCGACTCCACACACACAACAAGCAGTCCACGATCGGCCAGCTGGAAGCTCCCACATGGCCGTGAGCACAAATCACGAGCTACAGCACGCACGATGGCAGAGGGTAAAGATGGGTAATGAGACACAGAGGGGACTAACACTCACTCACCAGGGCGGGGTAGGAGGGATATCCACTACATTTAGCCCAAACTAGTTTAAGAGGCTCCAGAACAAATGGAGAAGCAGCGGTGGGCTTCCACACCTCTACAGGAACGACAACAAGCAAGTTATCAAGTATTCACTGCAACAGACAGAGAGCGCACGCACACACACGCACACACACACACACACAGAGAGCCATGCACACAGGAGAGGAGCTGAACACACTGACATTTTTTTAAAGATTGCCTTCAAAAAACAGTGATTGGACATTGTTTGTTGATGTATGAGCCCACAGACAAAATAACAGACTTCACTTCACTTCCACCTTGTCCATCACACGCTTCCTGTTTCTGGACTCATTGTTCATTTACCGCCTAAACGTGCAGCTTTGAGTCTTTGCTTTCTCAATCCAGGACCCTCAGTTTGAGAACCAGGGAGGTAGACTGCATTAGTGTGGCGAGCTGGAAGGAGCCACTGGTTCTGTAAAATCCCATTTTGAGAGTTTCTTTTACATCAGAATCACACTAACAATCCACTTCACTGCTCTTTGGGTCGCGCAGGTGGAACAGTAGAAAAAGTGAAGTAAGGGAGAGATAAATAAAAAACAATGTATGCTAACACATAAACAGCATTAGTGGAATTACAGAGAAGTTTAGTAACCGTCTTCAGCAGACAGAGAGAGTTGACCAATCAAAGCGCGCCATGCCGTTTCATGCACGTTCATCACATGACACCCGTTGCTGACTCACCCGAAGAGATCTTGGCAGCTTTGGTGAACTCTCCGTTCTCGACGCAGCTCCTCAGAGTGCTTTTGTCGTCCACGGTGCTCCGTCGAGCTGCCGGCGAGCGCCCCTTACCGCTTTTAGACACGATGACGGTGCTGAAAGAGACGAGAGGAGAGCTGGATGAGTTTATACTAAACGGTGACGGATTATCTCTCTGCAGCAGGTTTCACGTCTCTGCTGTTGGTTTCAGTTCATTTTCTCATTATTAATACACACCAAATGATAACATTTTAACAAAAAAAAACTTCTTGTTTTAACAATCTCATTATTACACAATAATGACTTCTCTTAGTTAAAACACCATTTCTCCCCTTGTTACAACATGTTAAGTTGGTACATATTGATCCCCGACATTGTCAGTCGGCTGTGTGACAAAACAAGCTATTTAAAGGCGTCAGTTTGGGCTCTGGGAAACTGTGATGAGGATTTTTCACAATTTTTCAAGACATTTTATAGACTAAAATAAACGATTAATAATAATCGTTAGCTGCAGCCCTAGTTAGTCGTTATCACAAATATGTAAAACTATACATGTGGGAAATAAATCATGAGGGGATCCAGACCCAAAGGTTAAGACCTTCCAGCAGTGTGTTAGAGAAATTCATACAACTTTTATTTTCACAGTTTTCTCCATCATTCCCATCATGTGTTCCCACATCTCAGCTATTAACGTGGTCAGTAATATTTTCTCATTACCGATAGAAATATGGACAAAACTATCCAAATAAGACTTTTGGAATAAAGTGGAACTTAGTGTTATAGGTCAACTGCACAGCTCTGGGCTCTGAACTCACCTCGTGCCGCAGAGGACGCTTCCACTGGAGGAGATGCTCGACTCGGAGGCACAGCGTCGGCGAGGCTCAAGCAGGCGAGGAGACGGTGAGATCTCCTCCTCCTCCACCACAAAACCGTTTGCTATTCCTGAATTTAAAAAACAAAACAAAAGGAAACCTGTCAGTGTAGTACAGGGTTAGGGTCATCGGCACAATGGTACTCTGATCATTAAAATGATTTCTTTAATATTTTGTCACTGGTGAGATGAGATTGTTTGCTGTGTTTTCATTTTAGAATCAAAACATGACAACCGTTCTCTGCGTGAGTACCTGTGCCGAGGCGTTTTATTGGCGACTCCTCGTCCTCCTCCTCGCCGTTGGCGCTGCTGCTGCGCGTTCTTTTCTTCGGCAGGAGGAGTGTCTCCAGTCGAGGGATCACCACCGACAGGAAGGTTTTGGCGCCCAGCGGTGGCGGCGACACAGCGGATGCTTCTTGGGTCCTGGGTGGTTTCTGGGGGCTGGTGCTCTTGGACTTGCGGAAGAGGGTGTTGGTCCGTCGGTTGCAGGCGCCAGAGGCTTCGGTGTGGAGGTCGCCGTTGAGGAGCAGCGGGTCTGGGGTGTGCCCATTGGGGGCGTCCAGGGGCACTGAGGTAGACGTGTCGGTGTCGCCATCGAGTTCCATGGGAGTATGGTCCATGCTGGGTTTGACGGCATTCAGAGGCAGCGGCTCCGAGTCGCTGGGCGAGGTGTCGAGCTGCGACAGCGAGGTTAACAGCTCTAACATTGGTGGGGGTAAAGACTTCTCCTGGGGCGTGCAGGGCTCTGCCGGGGGTTCAGGTAGTGGTTTCTCCTCTGACTCGGCGGGGGTCGGGTCGGGCTCCGGGGATGCAGGTGGCGGCGTTGGGAGGGACTTCTTCAGGCTCATCTCGCTGCGTACCTCCATGATGGTCTTCTTGAGCAGTTTGAGCCTCTTGCTGCGGGACGGGCTGTGCTTCATGGCCGTGCTCAGGTCCAGCTTCTCTAGCAGCTCCTTCAGCTGATCCTCCAGAGGGGTCAGCTGACGGTAGGCAGGGCTCAGCAGGCGGTCCACTGAGAGAGATAGTCATATACTGACAGTTTTATCTCCATTACATCACTCTGGCACTTCCATTTCAACTGCTTTCATCTCTTACACTTTCAGCTTTTACTCTACAACTGTTAGTTCAACGACCTGCAGCGCTTACATGTCAACTGACAATTCACAGGGTTTAAAACTGGAAATTTCAAACGCTTTCAGAAATTACAATTCAGCTGATTTCAGCTCAAACTCCTTTCAGTGCTTAAACTGCAACTCCCATACATTACTTCACATGGAGGGCATTCACAACAGCCATAAGTTTCATTTCAACTGTTACGGCATTAACATTAATCTTTTACAGCCGATATAAATCAGGTTAAAAACAAGACTACAACAATAGTAAATTACTTGACTTTTTACTATAGCAGTAACTGATGAATACTTTCATTATGGATTAATCTACCAATTAATTTCTTGATTAATACATTAGTTGTTTGGTCAATAAAACACTGACAGAACTCTTCTTCAAACTATTTCAGTCCAAAAACACAAAAACATTTAGTTTACAATGTGCGACACACAAACAGCAAATCTTCCCAGTGAAGAAACTGGAACCCGACCACATCTGGAGATTTTTTTTTTACTGGACAAATGACAAACAGCTAATCGATGATCAACACCATTTCTTAATCGTCAATCGACTTACCGTCCTCCCAGGAGAAGGGGGGTGGCACTTCCTGCTTTGGGGCTTCGGGTAGATGCAACCCGCTGGGGAAGTCGAAGCCGATTCTGTCTGCCTCTCTGCGGGCCCTGCGAAGGATGACTCCTCCGTGGTCCTGCATCCGCTGAGCTGCCTTGTAGAAAAACGTGTCCTTGGCGTTGTACGACATGCAGTTGGCGATGATGAGGTTGAAGTCAGCCTCAAACTCCTCCAGACTCCTGTATTCATGAGCGTCGATGCGTTTCCTCATGGTGGAGAAGTCCATGGGGTTCTTGATGTGGTCCAGATAGTCAGGAACCTGCAGGAGACAGAGGAGACATGTTGGAGGCTGCAGATTGTCTTCACTTTCATTTCTCATTTTCCCATTTGCTGAAGACAACCGTGAGATTATTGTTCCATATATCGTTTACAAAAGGACAAGGATGAACTTCCACTCTCAAAGTATTTTCAGGATATTTACAACAGACATAACGTGTGCATATGTAACATTAATATATTTCTGTTTGTGGTTCAGGAGGTGTTCAGGAGCCACTGTGTTAAAAAGGGACAACAGCGTTTGTGTCATAGTCAAAGTTAATTGTTGTCAGCCCACATTGTTATTTTATCTGCTCTACTTAATCACACTGAGTCTGAGATATAACAACAATCCATTTCATCCATGCAATGTTTCAAACTGTTATCCCAGCACGTAACAATTACTACAAAATTCTTCGCACCAGAAAGTCCTGACAGGTTAGTCGGCTCAAAAACATCTTGCACACTGTCCATCAGTTGTACTCACTTTATTAACATTTCAGTCCACAGGCCTTGAACATGTAAGAGCTGCTAAAAACAGTCAATTCTACCTGATGAAGGTCTGTGGGCCGAAACATCGTAAAAAAAAATAAAAACAAAGTACAACAGCGTGCAGAATTTCTGAATACTTTCACAAACTGCATTCCTGACAAAAACTGTTGAAAAACGTCCAAATCTATTTATAATTAAAACTTAACCAAGCGGCGAGTCAAATGTTCGTTAGCTGACCTCGCCAGCATCGTCAACACTTCCTTTGGTTGTTTCACAATAAAAGGTCTACCCCTGCCTTTGCATTAAAACACATGCAGGAAGTAGCTTTATCTTTAGCTTACAGCAGGAAATGAAAAATAGTAAAAAATAATTTATCAGGACATGTAGTAACCCTGGCTGTTGACCGTTATGGGACCACAGCAGTGTGTCACAGTGTGATTGATGGATCGTAAAGCAGATTGCTTTTGAACAGACTGATAAATGGTTGCAGACCTCCTTGGTGCTGACAGGCTGAGCGAAGATACTGTACTGGTCCTTCTCCTGCAGCTGACTGAGCACGGCTCTCAGCAGGATGTTGAAGGGGGTCAGCTGGACCTCCAGCGCCGACTGCTGCTGCTTCATCTGACGGGAGAACACGCAGTCAATCTCAGTCTGGACACTAACCCAAGGCTTCAATACATGTGAACAGGTATGATTACACCCCTGACAGGATTACTATAAGCTGCGTGTTAGTAAATAAAGAGTGAATGAGGTTAAGCTGTAGTCTTGCACTGGCTGGTTGGTGTTTCTGTTTGGCAGGTGGTTGGAAATTTAAAATATATCCAAACAGGAGACCTATTGTCATTATTTATAGATTTTTTTTACTTCAAACTCAAAGCTTTGAGCTGGAGAACCAGAAGCAGTAAATGATGAAAGGACTCTACCTCCTCCCTCTTCAGCTTCTCTCTCTTCCTGATGAGCTCCAGCAGCAGGCGAGCTCGTTCCAGGTCGTGGCGGAGGCGGTGCCACTCCTTCAGCTGCTCCTTCAGCGCCTGGTTCGTCTCCGCACGGTCCTGCAGAAAATCACACAAACTTAATTTCAGTGAGAGCTACATTAAAAAGGACTGTCAGAGGCCAGTGAGTGTCAGCAGCACTGACCATCTGCTTGGATTTGGGGGGCTGCGGGTTGGCCTGCAGCCGCCGGATCAGCGGCACGTTGTTCCTCGACTGCCTCTTCTGCACCCAGTAGCTCAGCACCCGCTCAACAAACAGACGCTTCCTCTGAACCGCCACCTGGTTCAGGATGGTGTCGAAACTGACCCACGGGGAAACAGAAGGAGATATTAATCAATAAATACTCATTGCTCTGTTTCACTCAGTATTCAGAGAGCAGAAACACAATCCAACAAGCACTATATTTTCTATCTGTGACTTTATATCTGTAATATATATGTAATGAGTTGTAATCTGTAATCTCTCTGATCGTGTTTCTTGACCCGTCAGACTTTCACAGTTTTACAGAATGATGGACAAAACTACCATAATAAGACACAATAGTAATAAACCAGAATTAACCTTAAATGCAGCTGTTTCTCATGAATGCAAAGTTATTCAAGTCAGGTTTTCTTAGCTAAACTAGACTGGTCGTTGGTAATGATGAGATACTAGTGTGCACTACAGGTCTTAATGGGTCCAAAATTATAGACCTGATCAGAAACAGGCCTGTGGAAAACCTTACTGAACATGGTGTATACGGTACTGATTAATAATTAATTTGAGAGCTGCATTCTGGGAGTCCTGGTTGCCTGCCTACCTTGAGGCGGTGATACTGGGCCCAGAGTTGGTGGGGGTCTCAGGTTCTGGTTCGGGCTCCACTCTCTTACTCTTCTTTTTCTGCCAGCCCTTGGCCCTGGCCTTCCCCCTCTTGTCGGGCCTCTTTTGGCAGGCTCCGTTTTTCGGGTGCGGCTCCTCGTAGATGTTGAGCGGTCGGCGGTCGCAGCCCTCAGGCGTGTGGCTGCAGCAGTAGGAGGTCTTTTTCACAGAGAAGGTGGTGGTGCCGGACGCCGTCACCTCTTTGACAGGCTCCATCTTCATGTAGAGGCCGGCATTCTGGGCGCAGCTGACGTGGAAGGCCGTGTAACAGTTGATCTTGTCGCACTGGATGCACGCTCCCGCACCCTTCTCTTTACACAGGTAACAGGTGAGCTTCCAGCGCGCTGGTGGGATATTGCGGACGCCATCGATGGGCTCGATAAAAACTGTGTCAGAGAAGCCGACCTCAGGCACCCACAGAGCACACGCTACATGGCCCCAGCGATCGTCGTCAGTCTTCTTCAGGGCTCCGCCTCGGTTAGGGCAGAAGACGCACTCAGCAGGGCGCGACGGGCACTGCAGGCAGTGGCGACACAGCCACTGGCCCTCAGGGATGTACGGCACGCCGTAGCACTCCTGGTGCACGGCGATGTTGCAGGAGTCGCAGAAGAGGATGACGTTACTGTCGGCTCCGTCTCCATCCATGCAGATGCAGCAGACAGCGTCCTCGTCCACCAGCGACTGCAGGTCGCTCTGACCCTGCGTTGCTGAGTAGGACTCCTTCTCAAAGCGATCCATGAGGAACTCGAACAGGTTGTGCGACACCTGGCTAATGCCCTCGCTCTTCCTCTTCTCATTGATTAGCTCCAGCCAGGCGTAGTCCTCCTCGTCCATGTCGTACTCGACCTCCTCGTCCAGCTCCTCTGCCGTCCTCTCTGTGTATTTGTAATACGCCACCGGCCTCCTCGGCACCACCGGCAGATTGTATTCAACTGTTCTAACCTTTGCCTCCAACAGGCCACTGGCACTGCCTTGCGTGCCGATGCCGCCGTGCGAGGCCGTGAGCGCCGCATTCTTCTTCTGCTGGTTATTTTTGAGGCGCACAGAGCGCACCAGGACCTGCTGGGGCTTCTCGTTGTTCTCCTTATTGCTGTTGCACTCCATAATCTCCTGTGCCGTGGGGTCATCGTCGGTGATGACGTCCAGCTTGTCGTAGATGCTGAGTCGGTGCACACGGCCGTCCACCTCCAGCTCCACGATTCGCTGAGCCTGTGCATATGTCAGCGTCTCCCGGTTGGGCGACGGCTTGATGGGGGAGGAGTCCCTCTTCAGCACCGCTGGGCGGTGATGTCGACCTTTTTTCTTCATTTTGAAGCCGCAAAGACCCTGAAAACTGAACAGATGAAACAACAGTGTCAGTGACTTACTGATGTGATGCTGTGGCAGCAACTGCTGAACAAAGGCAATTTTTCATATCATTAACTCACCCTGTGAAGCAACAACCAGCACACAGAGCAGTGTGTGTTGGATCTAACAGACCCTGCACTAATAATTAACAGCCTTAACCCTCAATGATGTCTTACAGAAACAACACAGGGCAGTTAATGTGTTTCCACAAGGATGTCACCACCTCTTAAAGGCTTCAATCATAGGAGGACCAGAGAAATATGCTGAAATGAAATACACAACTTTAAATCTCTGAGTGTAATTTTAGTTAGTGTTTTATACTTGTTCTGTGGGTCCCGTTTAAAGAAATGTCAAAGATTTCTATGAGGTGCCTACAAAATTTCTACATGTACACGACTGACTGTTATCCAACACCGTTTTCTACTGAAAAAAAATCTGATACCAAAATTATTTCCAATACTTTTCAATATTTGTAAAAGTTTCCTAGTTTGAATTTCAACAAGACTTGGACTACAGACACATTTCAGTCTGTATTCATAAAGTATTGAGGTTTGATAACCAGCCCTAAACAACATACAAAACAATTTAAAGGAAATCAACAGCTCACCTTCAGCACCGTTCTATAAGGGGGTACCCAGATGAGCGTAAGACCCCTTCATTAAGCGATTTCTACAAAAACAACAACTGTAACAAGTCTTGAAGAACTGCCGTCTTTTTCAGTTCGTGGTAGGGCATGGTTTGGTATTAAATATATCAATAATGTTCTAATGTTGACTCAAGTATCAAAATCCCTGTTTCAGCTCTACATAAAACCACCTCTGTATATGTACATTTGTTTTCTGCACTGTGTATAAGACCACTGACAGGTACTGAAAGCAGAGTCAAATTCCATGTTTGTGTCAACCTAAGCGCTCAATTATGTTCTTGATTAACCGAAATGCCAGGGGAGGCCAAGTCGACATATTTAAATGTCCAGCTTTGTCTGACCAACTCTCCAAAACCACAAGATATTCAGTTAACGTCACAGAGGGCAAAGAAAACCACAAAACACCTGCTGGTCCCGAACCTAAAGAATGTCTGGAATTTTGCTTAGAAAACAACTTTAACAATTAATCAACTATCAAAAATGTTGCTGATTAATATTCTGTCAGTGGACTAAACGATTTGACAACGAATCACTTCAGCCCTATATGTCTGTGTCTGTACCTGCACCGTGTGTAAGTATACTGGGAGCTACTAGATTCCCTTTACGTGTCGACATACTTGGCCAGTAAAGTTGATTGTAACCCTGTTCTCAAACACACGGGACGTGAAGCTACAGGCTGACTGCGGTAACGTTCACTGGATGGATGGATGGATGAAATGTAACGTTACCGAGAGCAGGACACCTCCACACCGACTACAGCGAGCCTACGGTGGGGTCAGCTACACCAGCCGCTACAGGCAGCAGCAGCAGCCGCCGCTACAGGCAGCAGCAGCAGCCGCCGCTACAGGCAGCAGCCGCCGCCGCTACAGGCAGCAGCAGCAGCCGCTACAGGCAGCAGCAGCAGCAGCAGCCGCTACAGGCAGCAGCAGCAGCAGCAGCCGCTACAGGCAGCAGCAGCAGCAGCCGCTACAGGCAGCAGCAGCAGCAGCCGCTACAGGCAGCAGCCGCTACAGGCAGCAGCAGCCGCTACAGGCAGCAGCAGCAGCCGCCGCTACAGGCAGCAGCAGCAGCCGCCGCTACAGGCAGCAGCAGCAGCAGCCGCTACAGGCAGCAGCAGCAGCAGCCGCTACAGGCAGCAGCAGCAGCAGCCGCTACAGGCAGCAGCAGCAGCTACAGGCAGCAGCAGCTACAGGCAGCAGCAGCTACAGCAGCTACAGGCAGCAGCAGCTACAGCAGCTACAGGCAGCAGCAGCTACAGCAGCTACAGGCAGCAGCAGCTACAGCAGCTACAGGCAGCAGCAGCTACAGCAGCTACAGGCAGCAGCAGCTACAGGCAGCAGCAGCTACAGCCGCTACAGGCAGCAGCCGCAGCCGCTACAGGCAGCAGCAGCAGCAGCTACAGGCAGCAGCCGCTACAGGCAGCAGCAGCAGCTACAGCCGCTACAGGCAGCAGCAGCAGCCGCTACAGGCAGCAGCAGCAGCAGCCGCTACAGGCAGCAGCAGCTACAGCCGCTACAGGCAGCAGCAGCAGCAGCTACAGGCAGCAGCAGCAGCCGCTACAGGCAGCAGCAGCAGCAGCTACAGCCGCTACAGGCAGCAGCAGCAGCAGCTACAGCCGCTACAGGCAGCAGCAGCAGCAGCAGCCGCTACAGGCAGCAGCAGCAGCAGCTACAGGCAGCAGCAGCAGCCGCTACAGGCAGCAGCAGCAGCAGCTACAGCCGCTACAGGCAGCAGCAGCAGCCGCTACAGGCAGCAGCAGCAGCCGCTACAGGCAGCAGCAGCTTCGAGTCGCTCGGTTTCTGTTTGACGGTGTGTTGAACGGTGTCTGCCAGCGACGGCTGACGTTAGCTCCGCTCACCCGAACCACAATGTCGATCCGTGTGATTAAATCAAACGCGCTTCAAACGTTATCAACCAAGCAAAAGGGTCTGTTACGAGAAAAGACGACGCGGCGGCGCCCCCCCATCGGGCGGCGGCCTCTCCGGCCGTCGGTTAAACGCATTAGGACACTCCGTCCACAAACCGGGCTAACGTTAGCCTGCTAGCACTACTCCCAGCCGGGGGGGAACATGGCGACCAACACAACAAGAAACTGCCTCGACTGGAAAAGGTGGCTTTTCCTCAGAGCGGCGCTCGTTGCTCTTTAAGTTAAACCCGCCCGTCCCGTGTGTGTGTGTGTGTGTGTGGGGGGGGTGGTATTAAAAAAGGCAGCGCGAGGCCGAACTTACCTCGGTGTTTTCACGAATTCGGCTTATAAAAACAGCAGCAATGGCGGCGGCGCGGCCTGCGGAGCGAAGCGGCCGTTAAATCCACATCCAGTCCGCTCGTCCGGCGGCGGCCGCGGCTCGCGCTCAACCGAGTTGAACCTGAACGTAACCGACGGGTATCCAGGGCGACGGAGCCGGCCTCGGGTGTTACGCTTCGATCAGGGTAGCCGCTGATCGATGGGACGGTTCGGAAGCGGCGGCCCGAGCTTCTCTTCCCCCAACAACAATGCGGTAGGTTGTGAGGGGACTTTACGCGGTGACGTCACCGCGCACAAGCGTAAACCGGGAAGTGGCTTCGGCTTCTTCGGGGCGCCGGGCGCCGACGGTACACCTGCTGCCGGCCGGGACAGCGGAGGTGTTGCGGTGAAAACTGTACTTCTTCAGAACCTGAATGTTGAAAGGTGTTTGGTCTGTGGGACCAGGTAAGTTTTTAATCAGGCAGGTAAATATTAGTAGGAAATAAAACTTTTATAAATGGTTAAAAGCTCCAAAACTAAACTAACTCACAAGCCAAAGTCGGCTGCATTTAACTCTAAATGGCAGCACAATGGGGCTTTTTATTAATTTATTTATTTTTACTACATTTTTCCTTACAACTTGATATTGTTTACAGACAAAAAAAAAAAAAAAAAAAACATAATTCAGAGTTTGAATCGCTCTTAAAATACAATTCATGTAAACCACGAAGCTGGTTCGCCTCCAAGAAACCGTTTTTATTTTTAAAATATAAAACGTTTACAGTTCCTCAGCCCGATGGATGAAGGATCCGTCACTAAATACTCCACATAAAATAGGACAAAACAATAAAAACACTCCTCCGATTGGAGGGACGTCCGGTACGGCGACGGGCCCGGAGCGTGTTTAGCCTAGCTTAGCACAAAGACCGGAGGCAGGAGGAAACTTCGTGGAAATGTATGATAGCAGCAGTTTCCCCCTGCTTCCAGTCTTTGTGCTAAGCTAGGCTAAACACGCTCCGGACCCGTCGCTCTACTGGACGCACAGAAAAGAAACCGATATCCGTCTTCTTATCAGACAGGAAAGAGGAGACTTTCCCGAAATGCCGGACTGTTCCTTTGACGATAACGACCAATCAGCGGCAGTCAAACGGGCGGTGGCTCCGTCTCGTCTTGACTCTGGGTGGGACAGTTGGACAGAGCGTCCTCTTTGGACAGCAGGTTGTTTTTGCGGAGGTGGCAGGCCTGCTGGTAGGGGGGGCGTATGGGCGGCTGGGTGGGGGGCGTGTATTGGTACCGTTTACCACCATCCAGCTGAAGAAAGAAAACAGAAAAATGGACGTCAACAGGTGCGAGATTGTGTTTGTGTAAAGAAAAAAATAAATACTACAAAAACGAGAACAAGATAAATACATGTGACTTTAAAATACCCTTAATTTACCCCTGAAAACACACCAAACACGTAATCTACATCAAGGTGTTTAGTAGCCAGAGATCCTTTAATTCGTCCCTTAATTTGAGAAACCCCTTAAAAACAACTTAATTAGAAAAGCCCTTAATTCACACATTAATTAGAAATATTTGGAATAATCCATTAATAATCAGTTTAAGGTGTTTTTAAGGTTGAATTTTGGGGTTTTATCTCAGGTACTTATTTTGCTGTTGAAGCCTTAATTAATGGCCAATTCCCACTTCACAGTGAATCCACTGATACCCTTTCGCATCGGTGTGTCTCCTCACCTGCAGAGGGTAGGTTCTATCTGAATCGAAGGCACTGAGGTCACCACAAGCCAGGAAGGGAACGATGACACGGTTCGGACCCTCTAACTGGTTAAAGTCCACATCTGAAGGACAGAGACCAGAACCCAGACTGAGAACAGAACCAAGACCAGGACATGCAGGGAAGCTAAAGGTTTAAGTTACTGAAACAGATATGATTATTCAAAGTTAAACAGAGGCCGTGTAACCTTTTAAAGAAGAACTAACACGTTCTTCCTCTTACAAATGAGATTCATAAGATATAACACACTTAATCAGTTCGGTACGCTGACCGGCAGTTTGTGAAACAGGAGCTCAGTGAATCTCCACTCTGCCCACTGGGACTCCTTTTCCACCAACATGGATCGGGTTCTGTTCCAGTTCGCTCACCTAATTTTAAACCGTTCGGAGCATTTCGACCAAAAATAAATTGGCTCAGAACCCGAAAAGTTGGTTCTCAGCTGGATCCAAAAAACAGCAGGTTTTCCTCGACCTGAAGTACGAACCGTGACGTCATCAGTGGGCGTGTCCTGTTCTACAGGTTGGAAAGAGAGGATGGAGAAGGCAACACTGGTCTCTGGTCTACTATGGTAACAGTCTTCTACGTCTTCTTATCATTAACAGCTGGTCCAAAAACAAATATCTGTAATAACAGAACAAAAGCTCGCAGGTAATCAGTGAGATCCGCCATCTTGCTCCTACTGTTTACTTCCGTTGAGCAACGCCCTCCGTTGATGACACATCCTTGATTACACTGGTTCCACTCAAAACTGGTGGAAACGCGGGCTGGTTCTCTAGATGGCACCAAGGTTCCAAGAATGCTGAATGGAACCAGTTCAAGAACCAGAGCTGATTTGGTGGAAAGAGGGCACCAGTGATCGGATCTCAATATGCAAATTAGATAGGCAGAGCCAGCTGACTTGTCAACAAACATGGTCCTTCTACCTTCCACCACCTCCAGATGTGGTCTGAATGATCCAGTGGCATTGTGATTATAATCTGTTCTGAGTTCATCACGATCCAGATACAGACCACATATGGAAAAGGGCTCCAAGTTACCGTAGGAATGATCCAGCAGAGGGTTGGACATGTTGGGGACGTAACCTTCAGGAGGAGAGTAATTCTGACACACCACGAAGGCCTCTGCACACAGACAGACAGACAGACAGACACTGTATGTAATGTGTCAACATAGTTCATGCAAACACCACAGCTTCAGATGTAAATTAATGTAATCAGGTTTTACTTCGTTTAAACTTTGAGTAAAACAGCGGCTCATTTCAGTGACTGGACTGTAGCACATAGTACCAAAAACTCAGATATATAAACAATCGCTACATGAGCTGGGGGCGGGGTTTGTCTCCCGTTTGAGCCGTGCGATTGGTCAGTGGTGGCGGTGACTCACCGATGCTGGAGTTCCTGCTGCTGCGAGGCTTGGCGCAGGTCACACCACCGAAGAAGATCTTCAGCTGAGAGTACAGCAGAGTCACATCTTTCCCTCTGAAGATCTGAGACACGCAGGACAGTAAGGGGTTAATATGCAGTCCGGCCCACAATGCACCACTGCATGCAACCATTTCACACCGTGGTAATTATCCAGAATAGTAGGATGTGTTTCCAGGGCAATGATTTTGGTTTTTAAATTCTGGCTCTGAGCAGTTGCCAGGCAACCAGCGGAGACTCCAGGAAGTTACAGGTCCTGGCCAGGAAATAGTCCGAAACATAACCCCATAAAGTGGGAAATTGTTGTACGGATTAAAATAAAAAAAAAGATATAACGTGTTAATTAGTGAGCTTTAGAGGTCCTGGTAGGTTCCAGTCTTTGTGCTAAGCTAACATCAGAATCGAGTATTGACAGCAGTATTGAAACATTGCAAACAATACCTGGAGCTGATTGTCACTACATCAAACAACAACTGGAGGCAACAAATTTACCCATATTTGAGCAGTGATTGAAAGTACATTTACTCAAGTACTGTAGTTAAGTACAATTTTGGAGGTACGTGTATTTTACTTTGAATATTTCTAGTATGTGTTACTTTATACTTTAACACAACGTATTTCAGAGAGAAATCTTGTACTTTTAACTCCACCACATTTATCCTGGTAAATCTGTAAAGTAACGAGGAGTTTCTAGTTGAGGCCTCTCGTCACGCTTCAGATTAATCCTGTGACCCTTTGAAGGGGCCCGACTATCTAACTGTTTCTAAAGTATTTAAAAGTAGCTCCACCTCGAGCAGCTACAACAGTAAAATGCTGTCAGTCACAGGGACCATTTTACTGCAAAAAGAGTACTTTTTTTATTCTTTAAGTACATTTTGCTGATAATACTTCTGTAGTTTTACTTGTGGGATTTTCAGTGCAGAGCTTTTACTTAAAATGGAGTATTTTTACATGAGTGTATTGGTACTTTTCTTTAAGTGAAGGATCTTAGTACTTCTTCCACAGCTGTATTTTGCTGTCTGTCTGTTTTTGACCACAAGGAGTCAGAAATTCACAAGTAAGACTTTACATGTGATTTTCTTAAGTGGACCTTTGTACAGAGCTCTATATTTTACATATATACTACTATTATACAGTGAATTATTAATAGAAAGTGTATTATTAATAAACCATATGAATAAAAGTTGGACTCACCTTGGCCACAAACGTTCCTCCAGGTTTCAGGACGTGAGTGGTGATGTTCAGAGCCTGAGAGACAAACAGCCGTCAGCGTTACATCACAGAGCGACAGGTGAATACAAACACCTCTGTACTCACAGCCAATAGGAGCTGAGCCTGGATGTACTCATCCACATCATGGAGCCCGGTTACTACGGAAACAGAACATTAAATAACTCCTGACAGCTGAATAAAAACATTTAAAAAGGGAGATGAGAGACAGACAGGAAGTGAGCATCTCACCGTCTGGAGCTCCGTCACACACCACCAGGTCGGCCGGCTGGCCCTCAAAGTGACGGATTATCTCCTGAGCTGTCGACACCTGAGAGGAAGACGACGACACAGGTCATGTGACGCACCACCGCACTTCTTCTTGTATTTCCACTGTGTTTTACAAACCGGGACGTGTCATATATACGTTATTAAAAAGGCGACAGCAGGATGTTATCTTTATCGTCTGTTTGGTAGGAGAGTGAAGTCCTGCACTGGGGGTCCTGCTCCATACAGATGTAGCAGTAAAGTTCCTGCAGTGGAGGAGGACTATCAGAGAGATGTTTATTCATCACATCCTCACCTTGGTGATGTCTCCCTGGATCTGAGTGACTCCTGGCAGAGGGGCCATGGCCTGCAGGTCCACCGCCACGATCTTCACCTCCTCACCCCCTTCACCCTTCACTCTTGAGTGGAGAAACAAAATAATTTATAAATAAAAGGTGTAACTGAAATGCAATCCCTTAACTCAGGATTTAAAATCTTTCAGTTTATACAATTATAATACAATTATTATTATCATAATACAAAATACAATTATACTCCAGGTAAGTATATGTTCATTTAAAAAAACTAAAAAAGCAAAACCTGAGTTTCCGACTGAGGACCTGACTCCAGCTGCCAGGAGCTGCACACAGGTCCACTGCTCTGTTCACACCTGAGAGAGAAAATATACATGAACAAATACTTTTTTGGACAAATCGGACAATTACTAAAAGACAGCAGAAGAATACAGCCAGGGGCAGAAACATGGGTGAGTACCAAAGGAGCCTCAAAGAACACAAAGAGGTCAAGGAGCCACTACACCAGAGCCAGACAGTTAAAAGGCTCAGTTATACCCTTTTCATACATGAGACGCGCACACGACACAGGTCTTGTCAAGGCCCTTGCTGGAGACCCTCAACTGTTTGATCGTTTGTCCAGTAAAAAGGTTGCTTCACCCGCGGTGTCTCACGGAGAGATACCGCAGGTCCTTCCTTCCTGCAGCGGTCAGACTGTACAACCACCATGGACCCTGGTAGACCACTACACGAACTGTTGCCTCACTGTCGCGCCATAAAAACACTTATGTGCAATATAAACACTATACACTTTATTCAGCTAATACACTTGTACAACTCATAATTATACTTATACTACTTATTTGTTGATATTTCGTGCTCTTAATTATTTTTGTTCTATTTTTATTCTATTTATACTCCTATCTATCTCTTTATTCCACCTCTTATCTGCGCTGTAACGATGTAAATTTCTCCACTGTGAGACTATTAAAGGATTTCTGATTCTGATTCTAATAAAAGCGGACAAACACCCCTTAGGTGTCCGGAGCCCGCTGTCTAATAATCCACCCATGGACAGAAGGTATTAACAGAGACGCGTCTCCGGTGTCCTGTGGGTCTCACCTGTGAACAGGTTGAACTCGTGGTCCAGCTGCAGCAGCTTGAAGGCGCTCCTCGCTCTCCAGCCCTCCTCTTTGGCCAGACGGTAGTAAATGTCCCGCTTGTCTTTGGAGGAGCGACCCATCCTGACCTCTGACCCCTCTGATGGAAAACACACACACACACAGAACCAGCCACATTTATACTGGTTTCTCTTCTTTCTTTACCGCCATATATGATGACATGTTGTGATACACAACCCTGCTGGATTATTTTATATTTGTTTCACCCTTATTTTACTCCAATTAATGTAAAAAATCTGTAAATGCAAATGGTAGTTCCAACATAACCAAATACCCTTTAAAGCATCACCTGGGTCCACTATCACTATCACTTGTTATTAAGGCGTCCCAACCAAATGACACTAAATAATAATGATGATGATGATGATAAACGACTGTGTGAACCACTAAAGTCAAGATTTTATCAAAATTAGTGGTGTTTGGTTTATTATACGTTAGCCGAATTGAAGAACGCCTCTTAGTGAATATAAAAATGTATTTAGTTATAATTTAATGATCACTGTTATCTTGCTAAAGACCGGTTAATCTGGTCTAATTCACTTTTTAAAGGGAATTTGGCGTCGAGTGCACAAGAAACTGCAAATGTTATGGCTGTCTGGGTTTATTGTCTAATGTTAGGTCAGTGTATGTCTGCGGGTTAGATATATACACATTTATACTAAACACTACATCTGAAACGGTAACATCATATCTTATTTAAACAGAATTTCTGAACCATTTACAGACTGTTTTACTTACTGTTCACGTGCTGTTCCGGTGTTGACGACGTAAGGACCCCTGTGTGCCGATAGCTGTCCCCGGAGCGCCTGTTCAAAATGACGGTGTGCCAAACCCACCAAATCTGCTAAAAGATTAAATGTTGGTCTTGATTAATAATACTTATAGCGTACTTTAATTATGAAGAAGTGTACATAAATATGTATTCAAACAGCAATTCTGTCTCTACACAAAGTGCAGAGGGAATGCAATAATCCAAAAAAGACTAAAAGAAATGCATATATTTACCTAAATTTAAATTATTTGAAAAAAAGGACAAAAAAATAAAATCATAATATATATATATATTTTTTTAATAATTTAAATGTAGGTTTTCTTTAGTACTCTCTAGTGTTTCCAGGGTTCCGCCACACGGTGTCGCTGCAGACAGCTTCCATAGATTTCTATTAAAACAACAAGTAACACCAAAATATCACTCATGTCAATTAATGGGTCCAAGTAAAAGGACATTTTTATTTTTCTGTATAAAGAAATGAACAAAAAAATTATAAGATACATAAAAATGTATTTTAAACGATAATACTACAGACTGAAAAAACAATAAATTCATATTGGAGATGGGATTTTATTATAAGCCACAAAACACCACAAGAAAGTTCTGCTGTCTTGATCCCAGCTGTTTGCCGATAAGACACTACGAACCAGAGGACAATATTTTTTAATTGTCTATTTCTCCGTTATATCAAAATTAACACTGAAAATTTAAAAAGTGAGGTTTAGTGTAATGGACTTCTAAGGGATTTGTGGATTGGCAAAGAGGTGTTCATTAAGCGATTTATTTACCCATTTTGTGCAAAGTTTACAGGGTTATTAAAGGGTTATAAATGTGAGAATACCCAATACATTTAGCCAAAATCTATTGCATTAAAACAGACTACTTCAACAATTGAGAGTACTTAATTCTTTTTCCAAATTAAAGTTACTCAGTAATTGTGATTGTGTTTCCTTAATGGAAGACTATGAGCCACATAATAAAATAATAATGTAAAATGTATTAAGTAAATTGCTCAAGGTGGTCTTAAAAATAAAGTTAAATTGATGTATTTTCCTCCTCTGTCAATGACTCCATGAATTGATTGAAACCAGGTCTGGCATTACTGAGGGAGAAAATGATGTAAATCTGAGGTTATTTTTGAAGTAATGTGGTTGGTACAAAGAAAAGTTAAAAGTCTAAAAAGGAGTCAACACATCACACAGAAAATCACTTTATATACAAAAAGGTTTAATCTGAAAAATTCCCATGAAAAAATACTTTTTTCCTGTCAGAATTGTACATAACACCAAAAACTGTAACAAATAATATAAGAAATTAGTTACAACTCTTCAACCTAACGTGACCAAACTCAAACCTGAAGCCTGATTCTATTCTCGTTTTCAGCAAAAATATTTTTTACAAAAATAAAACAAAACAAAAAAAAAATCAGACAAATAAATAACCACAGGATGAGGAATGTCTCTTAAAAAATAAATAAAACACAGAAATGTACAATATATATAGATATACATATATATATATAAAGAACATACATACACCGATCAGCCATAACATTATGACCAGTCAGTGGTCATAATGTTATGGCTTATCGGTGTATATTCAAAATACAAAACTGAATATTTGCATTGACTGTGCATTTTACACTCTGAGACTGAGAAATCATGCTTTCAGAACACAAATCAGACAAAGTGACGAGGAAACAGCTGAGTGGAACCTCAGAACTCTGAGAACTGACTGAATGAAAATACAAGTTTTATAGAAAAACACCTCTCTCATCGTAAGGAACGTTGTTGTATTAAAACTGAAAAACAACCAACTGTCTTGATGAACCTCAACTGTAGGACTTCACCTGAAAAGGGTCAGGACGTTACTGCCGTTACGTTAAATTACAATTTTGTTCATTTTTAAGGCTGTATTTTATTTAGGAAAAAGTCCCCACCTGTTTGTGTTCAGACAAAAAGTAAAAACAGACGGATGTGAGACGTTTGCTATGTGAAGAAAACGTTTATACTCAGCAGAGTAAAGTATCAGAAAGTCATGTTTTGATTTGGTATCAGAACTGAGACCGAGTGTCCTGAACCGGTCCGGCTCTACAGAGGTGTGTGTGTGGTTAAACGTAGAAATGTGTGTTTCAAGTATCCAAGACGAGCAGGTGACTGGAGGTTCCTCAGAGGACAGGTAAAAACGTAAACTGAGCATCTTTGGGGTTTTGGACTGTTGGTCGAACAAAACAAGACGTGTGAAGACGTCACGGTGGACTGAACATATTTCACAAGATATTTTCTGACATCTTAATGTACGGACTGCATTCACTAAAGAAAGAACATTGGAGGCCTCATCTCGTATTTATGACTTACTATCTCATTATCACGAGATAACAGGTGTTGCACTATATTCTGTCACCAAACAAACACGGCGGTGCAGTATTTAGATATACGTTTTGATAGCCGTCATCATGTCTCTGTCTTCTCAAATAACAACGACTGATAACCACCTCAACCTTTCCTCATAATAACTACATACTTTTCTTTTTCTTGTATTTATGAGATCTTTTCTTGAGATATGGAAGTCATAAATACGAGATAGAGCCCAATACAGTCCAACTTTTCTTCTTGGTGAATGCAATGCGCTTCCGTACTGTAGACTAGACAATTACTGGACAAAATAATTGACAGATTGATCAACAGTGAAAACAGTTAGTTGCAAGTAGTTGTGGCTCCTCATTGCAGCAATGAAGTTGTTGAGTTAATCAGAACTTTAACCCGACAGTAAAAATCAGACAGACGTCGTATAAAATGTTTGTTTTTTTGGGAAAAGAACTTGGCTGGGTTCCTCTGTGATTTAACTTTACTCCTGATCTGCAGTTGGTTTCCGTGGCGACACTCCTCCAGCAGCAGCTTTCAAACTCAAGGCACTCTGAAACAGGAACACCAGATGGAGGCTCGACGAGAGCTGCTCCGTCCTCTGAACAGGAGGGGGCGCTGTGGAGCAGCACAGAGTCCTCCGCTACTGTGTTGGAGGCTCGCCCCAACACCACGATCAGAAGGTAACTGAAGTCAAACACCACCGGAGGACAGCAGCCAATGTCATGCCACGCCCCCCCCAGCAGCCTCCCTTTGACCAATCAGAGGCTCTGCTGGCTGGAGGAGGAAGACGAGGGTGATGAGGAGGAGGAGGAGGAGTCGGCTGTGATGGCGTGGAGCGTGATGCCACCGCTGTCTGTCTGCTGCCCGTCACTGCAAGTCACCCAGGGGTGGAGGAGGACCTGCTCCAGGGTTGGCCGGTCGGACGGCTGCTGGCTCAGACACCAGCCAATCAGCTGCTGGCACTCTGCGGCAGAAACACAAGGAGGTGAAGAACAACCTCGACAGGAAATGACACGCTACAACACCAAAGAACAAACTGAAGGAAAAATCCTGTTTAATACTGTCACACCTCTCGTCCACAACAAATCTTTTTTGCCCTGAGCTATGTCTTTCAGGCAGAGCCTCTTCCCTGGCAGCAAAGGTCAGTGTGTTTGTCGGCTCAAGCTTCTTTATGCTCCGGGATGTTGTCACGTTGAGACAGGAACGGGACAAACACAAACTGTTGCCACATACTTTTCATAAAAACGATCTAAAACCAGTGTACGGAAATAAATCTAAAACCTGATCCTGTGATCTACGCAGAGCCGGCTCGTCACACTCGGACTGACCTGAGGAGATTTTCCGTCTGAAGTAGACCCGTCCTCTCAGGATCTCCTCGTCCTGTTCGAAGGGGATGTCCCCACACACCATGTCATACAGGAGCACGCCGAGCGACCACACGGTGGCCGAGCGGCCATGGTACCGGCGGAACCGGATCCACTCCGGAGGACTATACACCCGCGTACCTGGAGGGAGGAGGGAGGGGGCATTAGGTATTTTATATCCTAAACAGTAAACAGTGATTTGATTGAGGCTCATAAATGCTAACAGCAATTCCTGGGCTGCTGCAGTCGTCATGACAACAGAATCAAAGGCGCAGTGCGTCCGAGTGGTGAAACACCGACAGCAGCAGGAAGTGGTGACAGATCGACATCGTGCTGCTTGTTAGCGACGGCTGTTGGTTCGAGAGCAGCAGCCGATGTTTCCGGAAAACAACTACAGAACTGGTGCATTATGGGAAAGGCAGTCACTGGTACCCTTAACCCCAACATGATTATAATTTAACCCCGAAGTCAAATCCCTGAAGACCGGACAAAATACCCCCACTTTCCTTCTGTCACTTTTTCAAAAATGTCTAAAATTCCTAAAGATGTCACCCCTTTACATCTTCCTAAAAATGATCCATGCTGTCCAAAAACATCCCCACTTTTCAAAAAAAACATCCCCATTGTCCAATAAACGTCCCCACTTACTTCGTTAAACGTCCTCACATTCTAAAAATGTCCCCAGTTTCCCAAAAGAAATATCCTCCCTCTCCAAAAACTTTCCCCACGTTGTAAAACTTTAACTGGCCCTCACAAGGATAAAAGTACAAGAGCGAGGACAGACAGACGGGACCGTTTATGTTGTTGTCATCGTTATGCTGACGTGTTCGGCCACGTCCACGCCGATGTGGACAAACCTGAAATTGACATTTTTTGATCCACAAATGATGTCCTAACTTTTCAGATTGTTTTCTACATGTTTGCTTCCCAACCAAAGTCAAACCGACAGACCCCTTCCAGTCCATTTCTGCTGTTGTCATGACGACTGCACCAGTATAAAACAGCAATTAGACAGTCGATGCAGCTCTTGGATTACCATTAGATGATCAGACTCACCATCGAACTCGGTGTAGGCAGCGTCTTTGAGGAGGGCCCCTGAGCCGAAGTCGATGAGTTTGATCTGTCCGGTCCTCAGGTCCACCAGCAGGTTCTCGTCCTTGATGTCCCGGTGGACGACGCCGCAGGTGTAGCAGTGACGCACAGCCTCCAGCACCTGCAGGAAGAAGCTGCGAGCCGCCGCCTCGTCCAGCGCGCCGCGCTCCGTGATGTAATCGAACAGGTCTTGGCCTGGCTCGGGGCGCTCCATCACCATCAGCCAGCCGTCCACCCGCTCCCACCAGTCCAACAGCCGCACCACGCCGCCAAACGCCCCGCCCACCTTCTTCAATAGCACGATCTCCAGAGGAACCACCGTGCCACACTGAGAGAGTACGAGAACATTTAAAAATATATTCTTCAACTCACTAACACAAATTATAGTGGGAAAACAGTTTAGAGCTGCAACAATTAGCCGATTAGTCAAATCTACAAAACCTTTTGGTAATTTTTAAGTAAAAATGCCATAAACGTGCCGATTCAAGCCTCTCAAGTGTGAAGATTTGATGCTTTTCTTTGTAATACATGATGGTAAACTGAACGTATTTCGGCTTTGGACTGTTGATCAGACAAAACTATACATTCTTAGACGTCACTGTGAGCGTTTGACATTTTATAGACAGAATGATTAATCGACAAAGCAATAATGGGCAGATTAATCTACAATGAAAATAATCGGTAGTTGCAGCTCAAAGATTTAATTACTGTAGGAATGACACAAAAATACAATACCATAAAAAAAGATTAAGGACTGTATATTAACATTATGCAGTATATGGTATACTGGCATTAACTTCAAACTGCTCTTTAAAGTTAGTAAAACCTTTAATGATAACATACTCAGTGTTCTGAATATCACTTGTGTTTTCTTTAATGCCTAATCTCACTGAGACTGTCTTTTTAATTCAATGATTAACTAATACAGAAGCTGAAGTGGTTATGATCAGTCTGACAGGAAGTTATTAAAACAGTTCTTCTGCAGGTAAATCTCACCAGAGAGCCCCACTCAGTCACCCTGTCCCTGCACACATGCTTCACCGCCACCTGCACATAAACACAAACACCATTAACATACAGCCTCCATACAGTAATATATAACATACAATATAAAGGGTATAGAACAACAAACAGAATAAACAGAAGTCATAAAGCAAGTATTAATAATACAGCTTTTTGTTTGCTACCTCAGTCTTTCAATTGTTTTTCTTTGTTTGTGAATAAAAAGGATTTTCCCACCAGTTTTAGGTGATAAATATTATTAAACGTGTAACCACTTCCTGCTCCTGAAGAATATAAAGCAAAATAGCAAGATTATTATATAATACAAGAAGAGAGTAAAGCCTCATAGACCACATTTCTTTGTGAAAACAAAGACCACATGCCAGACAGGACTGCCCCTGTCAAGCTGCACAGCTGACAACAGTGAAACAGGAAGTACAGGGAATAGACACTGCCTTCCAAATAAAAGCACGACCTCTGAGTTCTTGTTGGATGCAGCAGGTGTCATAATCTGACAATATGTTTGAATTTAGTCAGTCCAAATCAACACTGGCAGTTTTAAGTTAACTATAAGACATAGTTAATTGAAAAATATGCCGTTTACATTATATACAAAACTAAAAAACATGTTTAACATCACATTACATATCACAACTGTGTGGAACCAGTGATTAGATGGCAGGAGGTACATTCGTGGACTGAGGACAAAAGCTCCCAGATCAGCTGTGAATTCAGCCAAACATCTCATGTTATGCATAAACACAAACTGATTCCTCCAACAGGTCTTTTGGGAAAACAGAAATACTGTCAAATTTGGTTGCTGACCTTGAATTTCAAGCACGTTGCCTTTTCCAGGAAGGAAACAGCTTTAATATAAAACATTGCTAACAAAAAATAATGTGGCGATACTGGCAGCTGCCGTTTCCAAGGTCAAGAATGAACCTTAAAATCACCAATATTTTTGAAGACTTCAGTGCGGCTTTTATTTTAAAGGCAGTAACCGGAAACGCGGCTGCCTGCTGCGTGTGGCTCGACGCTGCGAGCCGCGGCCATGTGCCGGGACCAAAACAAAGCAGCTCCCCGCTCTTACCGGCAGCCCGTCGGCCAGGCGGACAGCCGAGGAGACCGTGCCGAACCCTCCGCTGCCGAGCACCGAGCCCAGCCGGTACAGCTTCTCAAACGGCTGCTTCTCCGCTTTGACTGAAAAACATCAGAAAGAATAAATCAGTGCTGCATTGCGGGGCATTTGGACGGTTGAGACGCTGTAGTGTTGCGCCAAAATCTACCCCCCCCCCCCAAAAAAATTGTCGTTTATGTCCTCGACGCGTTGTTTAATTTTTGTTTTACACCTAGCTCTTATTATAAAGAGTCTAAAAGAAAAATTCGATAGTAAAACACACAGAAAAGTCACTGAACGCACACGATCACATATCCAAATGTCCTCGGGTGACTCCTCGTTCTCGTGTCAGCCGTTTAAAAATGGTGGACCGTTAACGGCAGCAGCGTCGTCTCCAACGTCAACTCTTTATGCTTTAAACGGGTGTTACGTGACTACTGAAGTTAAAAAGAAACGGATGCCGTTTCAAACGGAGGCGATAACAGTTTTTATTACAAGATAGCTACACATTTTGGCACAACGCCTGGGCTTTCAAGACGGCCCCGGAAGGTCACACAGTAGCACCCACAGATTAGTGGGCGACAAATGTACGATTTTCATTTATTCAGTAAAAATACCCAACTTTAGCCGGTCCTAGTCTCTTCGAGGCGAAGATGTGATGCTTTTCATGCAATCGGCTGAGTTTATTTGAATAAATTTGGGTTTTCGGGGTTAGGGTTACGTGTTAATTGAATAATAAAGGCTAGAAAATGGCCGTTAGTTTCTGTCATTTTCTGCCGGTACCTTGCTGCAGCTGCAGCTGGAGCTTCGCCGGCAGATCCATGGTGGGCGGGATGTGAGAGAGGGAGCCCAGCTTAGAGAGCAGCATGCTGCCCGTGACTTCTCCCACAAAAAAAAACGACAACACACCAGGAAAATATTCGCGTGATGAATCCCGGATAAGAGCGGAGTCCTCGGCCCTCCTCAAGGGTGAAGTAAGAAGGGAAACCGATGAAAATCCATCGACAGTCCGGTCATTTATACACAAGAAAAGTCAGGCAGGTCCAGCATCCGGAGAAGCGCGCCACTCCGCCTCTGTCTCCGCCGCTGCCAATATTTACAAAGATCACGCAGATCCTTCCGCCAGCCCCCCCCCCCCGCTGAGCATTAGATAACGCCACAAAACCTGCCGCTTCACACCCAAACTGACACACCTGGATAAACAGCAGTGTGTCGCGTCGTATCGGCTCGCGGCGAATTTAACTCGGGGACGTGAAAAGGGAGCCCGGAACCAATGAGAAAACACACGGACTAGTTTTCCGTAGTAGAACGGGCGCAGGGATTCAAAGAGGGCGACTTCGGCAGTGCTGCGGCTCATCAGAGAGAAGAGATGAGAGGAAAAATCTTACATCAGAATAATAATAAAACAATACAAATTCAATTTTGTCATCATCTTATCATAATAATAATGACAATAATATAACTATTTAAGAAATATTATAATAGTAAATATTATAACAACGTGTGCTCAGTTTTAATATTATTAACTGAAACTGAACCAACACTCAACACTCCATATATTGATCAATACCATGAACTGCCTGGTTGTTTAACTGTTTAGGTGTTTCAGTGTGGACTGCAAAATGATATTAATCTCATTGTTTACTTTCAGGTGAACCCATTTTCCCTCAGTCTGACTCTTCCACTTCACTGGACGCTTTCCTACATTTCCCAGAATGCCTTTCAAAACACCCAGTGAACTGCCAGACAGGTAAATGAGAGATACACTTTAATGTGATGATTTTATTGTGCAGTTGTCTGAGTTATCACTGTGTTCCCCTCCCTTATTATTCTTCCGTGTCTTTGTTTTATTGCTCGTAACTCAAGAATCATTTATGCTACAAACAATGCTCAGATATTGACACATGCATAATACAATTTTATCTTTTGGTATGTGACTACTATTTTAAGTTCTATAGACATACATACCATTAAATGCAGTACAAACTCAGTTCATATTTCAGAGTGCTTAGTATTGCACACTGACCAACTGTATATGAGCTCATTATGATATTTAAACCTGCAATAACAAGTTTTGAATACAACATTGACATATCATCATCTTTTAAGTTGATATGTTGAACTTGTTGGCAAACAGCTTCTTATTCTCACATCCAGCAGTTACAGAGCAACATGATCCTTCATGTGGAGTCGTGTTTGTGTCACCTGATGAATCTAAGTCCAGTATTCCCTCTCTGGTAGCTCTGTCTTTGGTCTCCACCAACTCCTGAGGGAAATATCTGCTCTTTAGCTGCTAAATGCTCCACTATGTTCACCAGCTGGTCTCTGACTGTGTCTGTCTGCTGTTTGCAGTGGTGGAGGAAGTATTCCATATTCTTTCCTTAAGTAAAAGTACTAATATCACACTGTAAAAATACTCTGTTACAAGTGAAAGTCCTGCATTGAAGTATAATCAGAAAAATGTCCCTTGTGACTGTGACTATTATATATTATATCAATAGATTATTATTACTCATGCATTAATGTAAAAGCAGGATTTTACTGTTGGTGTTGGTTGAGGTGGAGCTCATTTTCAGCTTTTTTGTATTAAAAAAACTAATGATTATTTACATTATGGATTAATCTGCTGATTATTTTCTCTCTTAATCGATTGATTGTTTGGTTTGTAAAAAAATTAGTTTAATCCGATCAAGAGTCCAAACCTCAGAAATATTATAAAGTTATTAACATAATTAAAAAGGAAAAGTAGCAAATCTTCACATTTGAGTGAAAAATGCCTGAAACAACAGCCTGCAGTATTACACTGCATTTGTCTGTGTAATCTTATCAATAATTTCATCCACTGGCACTGTTTCCTCTATTAGTCTTCTTCTAGTGTTGCGCTCTAAACGAGTTAAGCGGAGCAGCACTTGCAGCCGGTGGTCGGACAGATCAAACCAGCAGCACAACGTTCCCACAATCCCCTCTGTCTGCTCACAAACTGCTGCAGCCGGTGGGATTGTTTTGACTGACACGACCTGCTGTATTACTGCCCCAAATCTAGGTCAACCCCTCCTCCCTCACTGCAAGTGAATGTAAAGAGACAGATCGACAGAAAACAGATTTGAAGATACAAACAAGAGAGCGGCTGTTGTTCTCCAGAGACAAACATCTTCAAACTGAGAGACTTGCATGATGATCAGGACATTAGACATCACTGTAATCACGTCACTGATTGATTTTAGTAATAACAGTTCGACATTTTAGGGAAATACGCTTATTGGCTTTCTAGCGGAGAGTTAGATGAGAAGATCGATACCACTCTCACACCTGTCCGTTAAATATAATCAAAGTACTTTAAAGGAAAAGATCGACATTTTGGGAAATCTCACTTTTTATCTTAACATCTAACTCTCGAGAGCTGCATGTAAATACAGAGAGTTAGATGAGAAGATCGCTACCGCACTCTCATGTCTGTGTGCCAACTATGGAGCTCGAGCTAGCAGCCGGTTAGCTTAGCTTAGCACAAAGACGGGACACTGGCATGGATGTAGTATAAGAACTGGAAGGACCCAAAGATGGCGCCCATTTAGTCCAATAAGATTTGCTCATACGCTAAAAAGGTTTCTAGCTTCACATGACGTCACAGATTTTTAAATCACTTTGCTTGAGGAAATTTTTACAAATATAAAACCATGGATCAAAAATGCATAATAAAAAGAGTCATAATTAACCTTGTTTGTTTTGAGGTGTCCTGTCAACAGTTTTACAGATGTCTCTTTTACAACGGTGGCCTTTGGGGAAAATGCTTTTTGGGCCACAGGGGAAATTTTCTCTGCAATACCGCGAGTGGCCACTGGGCAAAATTGGAAGCACGGCTGAGCGACGGCGCCCTATCCAGGTCTTATTATACATCCATGGATACTGGGGGAAACAGCTAGTCTGGTTCTGTCCAAAGGTAACAAAATCTGCTTGCTAGTAACTGAGAAAATATGTTTTGTGTTTTGATTGAACTGACCCTTTAAGTTTGCAGCAGCAGATATCACTAACCTTGTGTTCACTTGTTGCCCTTTTGTCCACAACATGAATGTGACTCAGGTCATTTGTTCTCTTCTATTTTTAGCTGCGTCTATTTTGAAAGCTGTGAAAGAACTGAGCCTCCCTGAAGAGTGAAGCAGCTTCGTACTGAGTCACTTCTCTCCAGCTCCACTTCCAGACTTTTGGAAACACTTGAACCTCTCACGTGTCATTTTCATGGAGGATATTTTTTTCTTGAGCGTCACTGTCAGAGAATAGTAATGTCAGAGGACAGCAGCAGCTGTGATGGTGCAGAAGAAAGATATGTGCCATGTTGTGCCTCTGGTCTTGTCTCAGCTAAGTTAACTATCGTGGTCGGAGACACCCACTTCTCTGAGGAGAAGATGTTACTTGTTCAGAGCTGTGACTATTTCCGAGCTCTGTATCGCTCTGGGATGAAGGAGTGTCGGCAGGAAGAAATCCACCTGAAGTCTCTGCGTGCTCGAGGCTTCCTTATCGCCTTGGTGGTTTTACGAGGTGAGATGCCCATCCTGGATGGCGATGACATTGTTGAGGCTATCGAATGTGCTGCATTCTTGCAGGTGGCTCCGCTCACTAAGCATCTCATCAACCTCATTGACTCTGACAACTGTTTGCTGATGTATCACACCGCTGCAACCTTTGGCCTCATGGACCTTTACCACGCTGCTGCACTGTTTATCCGAAATATGTACGCCGACCTGGAGGTAGAGGTCAGGAAAACCTTACCCTCAGAGCTGATCTCCTACGTGGAGTCTTTGACCCCGAGTGTTTTCGTGGCTGTGGGGGCCCATGTGACCTGTGGTGTGGATGAAACTGTACATGCTGCCTCCAGGACGGTCTGCTACCTGGATGAAACTGGCAATAATTGGAAAGTATTGACAGATCTTCCACTACAGGCCAGCACCTCCATGGCTGGAGTGACTGTTTTAGACAATAAACTTTACATCGTCGGAGGAGTTCATGGAGTTCATAAACAAGTTGTGGACTCTTGTTTCTGCTACAGCGTTGAAGATAACAGCTGGGGCAAGATCTCCAGTCCGGCACAGCTGCGATACAATCTCAGCCTTGTGGGTGTAGACGGTCGTCTTTACGCCATTGGAGGAGAATACGAGCGAACAGTGATGTCATCTGTGGAAACATACGACGTAAAGACCGGAAGGTGGGCGTTTGCCGCTCACTTACCTCGACCGGTGGCGGGCGCGGCATGCACCAAAGCCATGAGCAGAATATTTGTGTGTTTATGGAGGCCAATGGAGACCACAGAGATCTATGAGTATGTCTCAAGGAAAGACGAGTGGCGCCTTGTTACCACGCTGATCAGGCACCAGAGCTATGGCCACTGCATGGTCGGCCACAGGGACAACCTGTACGTCATGAGAAACGGGCCGTCGGACGACTTCCTGAGATGCCTGATGGACTGTTATAATCTGAGCTCGGGTCAGTGGTCGTCTCTGCCTGGACACTTTGCCAACAGCAGAGGTTCACTGTTCACAGCTGTGGTGAGAGGCGACTCTGTGTTGACGCTCAACAGGAGCACGACTCTGGAGTACGCTGTCGACGGTAAAACCTGGAAGCCCAGGCGGCAGATGAAGGGTTTCCCCAGAAGTGGATCTGTGTGGACGTTTCTGCTGCAGCTGCCAGACTCTCTCTTGCTGCAGTAATGGCTTCATTTGTTCTGGGACTCATTGGATTGTCAACATCTTTTTACTCTCAGACATGTGAGTTTTACACCTGTGCTTCAATAAATTTTAAGGATGTTTACTACAACTTTGAGTATTGTTCATCATTTATATCAGTAATGATAATAATGTTCTCACCAAGCTATTTATATCTGAGAACACGGTGGCATCCCCTAAAAGAAGTCAGAGGTTTTGTGTCAAAGTCTGTTTCCCGTAGTGTTGCCCTTCGTGGTTGGCGTTAGGGTATGGTTGGGTTTAAGGGGGGTTAGGGTAAAGGAAACACAAATGGGAATGGGATGGGAACACTTGAATACAACACAGGCCCCATTTACTCTAGTCACTTCAAGTGTCTCGTATCCGGATAAAATCCAGATACATTTCGGTTTACACACATATATGTGTGTCTCCCTTGGCCAGATCACAAATCTAATCCACATGCAATGCAATCCATCTTGGTATTTCCGGACTATATGCAAATCAGGCTCTGCCCATTGCCACCACCCTCTGGTCAGCCCAGACGGTTAATTTCAGTGTAACTTCAGCAGATCCTGTGATCAGTTACTGATGTAGTTACAGTTGGGAGGACTAAAGACTATGTATGAGTCTTGGAGAGACAGATGCATTTACGCATTTTTAACATGTCTGCACTGTCTGGCTAGAATGCATCTCAAACCATCTCCTGAGGTTTTAATACATCCCTAATGCTTCTTTTTATATCAGATTGCTATCTGATCTGCCCGAGATACATAAAGCATAAATCGGTTCAGAGGCAAGAAACCTGAGCAGTCAGATGCTCACTGTAAACCTCCAGGTTAGACAAAGTTATCTGGAAAAGAAAACAAAGGTGAAAATGAAGGCGAACAAAAAACCTATTACCCAAACATGGGATAGTGTGCAAGCACGATTTGAAGTTAGAAACACACATTCCTCTGAGGGACTTTTAACTTGGGCATTTTTAATAATATTTGATAATGTTAATGTCTGTATGTGATTGACTGACTCGCCTTGTTGTGATGTTATATACTGTATATGTGTGTTCTCAGGTCTCTCTTGTAACATAGATCTTGATCTCAGTGAGACTCCCTGAATAAATTAAAGTTAATTTGTTTGCATGCACATGTGAACATTATCTTGTGTTGGGACTTCAGGGGCTCTGTTTGTCTGTGGCATTTGGAGATATTAATGTGTTCTGATGCTGTTAAAGGTTATTGTTTTACATTAGAAATGTCTGAAAACAAAGCAGAGAAACAGGGTGATGATTTTCCATTATGGTCAGTTCAAAAATCTTTAATTAAATGTTTGAATGAAGCTATGATCCATCACTTCAGGGGAATTTTAAAAGAAAAAACAGAATTTAAGTGATGATTTGTTTAACTATATGCCCTCCATCATCATCAGGATATGTTTTATAAATGTAAATGTGATTCATCTCATGGAGTCAGTGTGTCTCTCAGTGCTGATGGCTCCATGTGTACTCCAGTGTTTGTCCTCACACAGAGCTTCTGTTTCCTGCAGCAGCCTCTGTTTCCTCTTGGCACCAAGCGACGATGATGATGGAGGTTAATGGCAGTCAGAGCCAGGCACCGCGGGCAGCTGGGCGGGACGCCAGCACCAGGCAGCGATGCTAAATCTGACCCAGAATAAAGAGAGAGACCGGGGTCAGGCCAGGACACAGCGCTCTGGCCCATCGCCCTCCACAACCTCCAGCTTGAGTCCGGGACTGAAGCCAGGAACCAGAGCTCTGACTCAGTGATGGATGAGCGTCTATCAGTGGCCATTAATCAGGTTATCAGAGTCTGACCACGTGATGTGAGGGTCTGCCGTCTCTCACTTATAAATGATCTGCCTTTGTCAAACCTGTTCTGCTTCACTTTATTTTTGAACAAAAACCTAAACCTAAACTACCCAAAATAAAGGGCTACTTTTGTCTTTGTATTAGCTCCATGTTTTACAGTGTTGAGGTACTTTACTTGAGTGCTCCTTCTACTCCAAATCACTACATTTTGGAGTCAAATGTACTTTTTACTCCACTACATTTATTTAATAGCTTTAGTTACTAGTTGCATTGCAGATGCTGATAATAAATACAAAATAAAATCAACTAATAAATTGTCATGTATTATTATAGATTGAGCTACCTGGCAGTATATAAAGTTGTCAAAATTGCTGCATCATTAAAGTGATTTTTACACATGAATGCATCAATAATCATGATATAATATATAATATTCTGAAACGGGCCATTCTGTATAATGAGAATAAGTATATTTTGATCCTAATACTTACTTACTTTTTAAATTTTGAACGCAATGGTAGTATTAGAGTAAAAGACCTGAATTCTTCTCACACCACTGTTTTTCCTAAAAAACAAGATCCAGTTTTAGAGATCTTCAACTCGGCCACAACATCGGTGTGTAGCAAGTGATTCTGGACGTTGTTCAGACAATCTGGTGCAAAATAGATTGAAAATATATTCAAACAGTTTCTGACAGAGATTCTTGGTGTCCAGCCTCAAAGCAGGAAGTGTGAGGGTAACTCTTCTTCTTTTACTATTTCAGGACAAAGAACTTTCTAAGCCGACGGATAACAGCTTTTAAACAACCTCTGTGATGGAAAACACTGGACTGATAACAGGCGAGTGTATATATGTGTTTTGACTGCAGGTCCAGGTCAGCGAGGTAACACACGCTTTATGATCTATGTGTTTACATGCAGTGTGTTTTTATCCAACTAGCACTGCAGAGGACACACACACACACACACACACACACACACACACACACACACACACAAACACACTACTAAGACTGGTGGTCTGAAGTGATGATGTCATTGTTGCCGTGGTGCCGTTGACCCCGGGGCGACCCCTGATCTTCACCCTGACATCTCAGGCATTCAGTCGAGCTCGACCTCTCACTGTGCTGCTGTCGCTGTGAAACAGGAACCCATTAAAATATCATTAATCAAACCAGAGATCCCTTCATTTGTCCGTTAATTTGATAAAACAAAAAATTCAAACCCTTTAAACCATCTTGAGTTGAAAAGTCTATTAACAACTGACATTCTTCTTGATTTGCACGTTAATTTGAAATTGACAAATCCGATTATTAACAATTTAAGGTGTTTTATATGTTAAAGATATACCAGGAGTTCTCAAAAGCCCAAAACCACCAAACCCTTTAAAAAAAACTTAATATTCAGAGCCCTTAATTATCATATTAAGTCATATTTAAGAGGTGACTTTCCCCTTAATGTGCGCTGTCTCCTAAAATCTGCAGCAACACCAGTTCAACCCATGAATTAATGGATAAATAAATGGATTGTAATATATTTCTGTATATATATTTTGTTGCAGATTATCTGTGTGAGGGTTTTTAAGGGATTAAAATAACCTCAAAATTGACCAAATAGCATAAAAGCCATCCCCATATTTTCAATTTCATTGAAAAATTAAGGCCATTTTAAGTTATAAATTACCCCTTAAATCCCGTTAATTCATTAATAATACTGTAATATCCCCTAAAATCCCATTAAAAATACATTAATTACATTATTATTATTACTGGGTACATTTGAATTTTAAGATAAAAAATAAAGGGATTCAGGGATCCCTTTAATAAATGTATTAACCACCAACTGAAGGAAATTAAGTGTGTTCTGCTGTGGTGTGTGTGTGCTGACATGTTAGCAGGAAGTCATGAAGCTGAGCTCACCTGTCAAGCCTGCTGAGGACGGTGACACAGCTTGACCTTTGACCTCTGAGACGGACTTGACAAAAACAAAACTCTTCAAAGAGAGAAACCAACTAAAACTGTCCCGTGTGAGTTTAAAAAAAAATCTAATCTTCAGTGCCTTTATATTTGGTCTTAAAAGTATCTGTTTATACTTAATTAAATAATCTGATATGTGCAGACAAGCTGCCGTCTCCGGCTCTCTCTTTAGAAGTTTTAGTTTTATATAACAAGAGCTGGTTTTCTCAGCTCTGTACAGACATGAAATAAAAGTTAAGAGGCTCAGGAGATAGAACCCACCCCCACCAACGTCTCCTCGTTACAGCCTCCAACACAAAGACGAGTGTTGTCTCCTAATCACCAGCGTACAGAGGTCCGACTTTCAGACTTTCAGTCCGTAAATGGTCATCCTTCAGTGGGTGACTTCCTTTTCTTTCTATTAGTCATTATACGGTTTCAACACGCAGGTACGGTACTCACATTTGATGCTCTTGATGTCTGTTCTTGGGCTTGTTGCATACAAACAAAACTCAAATACATTCATAAAGAAAACAGGCCTTCACAAACGAAATAAAATCAAAAAGGAGCAAACTCAAATATAAGCCATTGTCTTCATAACACTCCATTCTTTACATTTGTTTCTTTCTATATTCTTAAAGTCTTTGTTGTGGTTGAAAACTATTGCTCGCCCGGCGTCTCTCAGCTACCACCTGCACCTTGTTCTAATAATTGGTTGGGGCCCTTTATTACCTTTGCCTACCTTTCACCTATAGGTGGCATTGTTTTACTTAAAACAAAAAACAAACTGGCTCTAACACCATATATTTACATTTATAGGTTACTGTATAGAGTCTGTGGTTGGTAAATGCATGTGCTCTAATCGAGGGGCGACAAGCTATTCTGTCTATTTAGAAAAACGTCTTTCCCACTTTGAAATTAAACACGAATACGCCGAAAGCCCAGATGTCCCAGTTTTCCACCAGCACTTAAATGCATTTACCAATCTGTGGAGCTGGGACCAGTGTTAAAATAGTCTCAGAATCCCGAAAGACTATATTCACTCCATAATGCCGCGCCCCCTTTTGGGGAAGAGAATCGTGCTTTCACACAAGGAGAGAAACAGGAAAAGGAGGAGGGTCCAAGATGGCGGTGTGAACACACTCTTCCAACCCGAGCTCCGCTACCAGTTTCAGCATTATTAGTGAAAACCTAATTACAGACAGCTTGCCTCTAACAGACTGTGGTTAGAAACCTGAAATTCGTTAACGATTCGTTAAAAATAAACGTCTTCCGCTCCAAATTGTTGAGCGACAAGAGGAAAAAATTTGATGAAGAGACAAAGACCACGTGCAATGCAGCAAGGTTGGCAAACCGGAACGGTGATCACCCCTGGCTAACAGCACTTCTTGAGCTAGCTGTCCTAGATGTCATAATGAATAACTGTCATGATTATGCTGCAAGAGATGATCTGAAAATCAGTTTCATGGACGAAGAGTTTTCTGATCCCTCGATTACTCCAACCAAACCACCTCCAAGCAAGAGGGGAAAACCAGACACCGACAACCTTCCCGACTTTGTCTCCACACTTGTTCAGCTGATCAACGCTCGGTCTGACAAGTTGGAATCGCAATTCTGCGCGCTCGAGCAATACTGCTAGTTTCATAATGCTACATTTACAGATAACGGTAGGTTAGTGTAATAATTCAGGACCATTTCTCTCATAGTAAAATGTAAATGTAGCATTATGAAACTAGTAAAATGAAATAGCTCTTACGTGAGGCGTTTCCACATCCATTTCTTCAGTGTGTCTTCTTCCTTTCTTTTGTACTTGAGCCGATACAAAGACAACGTCTAATCCTAAAAGACGAGGACTGTGACCAATTATATTTAGGGATACAATGGTGACTGGATCCGCCCACTTACTGCCAAAAAGAAAATCCACTCGCGAGAGACTCAAAGCATTATTTTCTCCTCGCAGGATCTCATTTGCACGCGTGGATTTTGGCAGTGATTTTGGACTAGCCAGTGTGTCCTCGGTTCACTGCTATCATTGTGTGCTCAGTAAGTGTTCAAACAAATTTTTACCGCTTTGTCTTACAATGGGTTTGTCTTATTTGCCCTTTGCTTTTTCCACCTAATAAACTGTTATCTCCTATATGCATAGAGTGTACATAATGTAAAACCACTTATGGTTGTGTTATCGAAGACCTTTCACTCACTGAGCTCACTGCACCTCTTCATATCACAGTCAGCAGACAGTACATTCATGACTCTCAGAAACGTATTTCAGTGACAACATTTTCCTTAATTTTTCTTGTCGATTCACCAGTATCAAGATGATTGATAATGAAGTTGCACTTGAGGCGCTGTCCGTGCTCTGCAACACCAACGTGACGTCCGTTCAGAAGCAAAGATTGAAGAGTTGGCCTGTGCTTCGTTGGTTTTCTTCAGGACTGAGGTCCAACCTGTCAGTCCAACAGCTTATCCCTACCATCTTAGATGCTGAACAGACCCAGTAAGTAATAAAACAGCTTTTAGATTAAGATTTTGACTACTACAGCAGTGTTATAGTGGAATGAGACAGACAGACTGAACTGGCTAGGAATTAAAACTGGTTTCCTGATGAATAAGAAAGAACTTAAACACTTGATGCAGAGAAGATCAGATAAATGAAACGTAGGGCAGAAATGAACAAGATAAAGAGTCTACAGCCACGCTAGCAGTTCTGAGTCTGTATTGGGCACAGCGATGCTTTGAGCTACATACTAACATGTTTAGCAGGTATAATGTTTCCTCTTAGTTCAGCATGTTAGCATGCTAACATTGGCTAGTTAGCACTTAACACAAGTACAACTGAGGCTAATGGGAATGTTATTAGTTTTGCAGGTATTTGGTCATAGACCAAAGTATTGGACTAATTAAAAAGTTAACCAAAGTTATTACAATTCATCCTGAAGAAATCCAAATTTTGTGCCAATCCACTGAGATATTTGACTAGATAAGTGAAAAACTTTGACCTGGTGGCGCTAGATTAAAAGTCAAGGGATCAACAAAGTAATTGGGATTCATCCTGTGGGTACCATGAATGTCTGTACAATATTTCATGAGAAATCCATCTAATAATTGTTGAGATATTTCAGTCTGGACCAAAGTGGTGGACCGACTGACTGGCTGACATTGCCACAGTGCTAGCTTTGCAAAAAATGAAAATTTATGAAACACTGTTTTCAAAAGGGGTGAAAACGGATTTAAAAATCTATACAGAAGTCAGAGTGAAAATGAGTATATAAATTCAATTGGCAGTCTAAACAGTCTGTAGTTGAACTGTTTCTTGTTTTAAAGACTTGAAGAGACTCCTGCTGATCTGGATCATAATCAGCAGCTCATTATCTTTGCACTATGAGACCATGAGTGTTTATTACCTGCTGTGTATTTCCTCCACAGCCAGGCTTCAAAACCTGCCATCAACTGCAGTCATGATGAATTCCGTAGGTTGGCAGCAGTAGACTCCCCCCCGTTTGAGCTCCAGGAAGTCGTCGTACCAGATGAAAAGACAGGAAAGATTTGCATTGACGAGGATGAATTCTTTGACCCACAATATAACTTTGATTTCACCAACACGACAGACACCAAGACATATTACAGAGGAGGAGAGGTGTACGAGCGCCCCTGCGGCTGGAGCCGCTTCGCCTTAAAGGTGCCATTTGACTTTTTATTTTTATTTGACTCAAATGAACATAAAGAACATGAAACTTTTTTATAGCACCATCTCAAACTCACAGTTCCAAATGTGCAGCTGCACTAGAGTTTTTGGATTTTGTTGTAGCTTTGTCAAGGCCATTGATGTATTACTATGGAATAAATATGGAAAATGATACAAAGTTTTATAAAGCACGAATTATTCGTTTAAAAAGTATACAATCACACAGGTGCAAACACTGACACTGACAGACTAGTAACTTTCTCTTTTTTTTTTTTGCCATTTTCTTTTACTTGACTTGGACCTTGCTTGTCCTGACCTGAGACTTGACTTGGAACTTCACTTACCTGTTGTAGCAAATCAACAGCAACATGACTTGACTTGAGTGTTTAGATGTGAGACTTTTTATTTTGCTTAACAATGCCTTGGTTAATTTGGGACTTGACTTACTTGTCTTGTCCTGGGACTTGCCATAAAACTTAACTTGGGACTTGACTTCTGACTTGCCTGTCCTGATTTGAAACTTGATTTGGGACCTGCTTGACTAATCTTAAAGTCCGATGAAATCACATTTAGTTTTCCCTTTTTTTCGGTCAGCAGAATCCCCTTCTGTCTTTAAAAATCGCTTCAGGACCTATCTGTTCTGAGAATACTTACTCACCTAATATGCTCTTTCTCTCTATATATAATTTTTTGTCATTTGCTAGGCCCTTCGTGTTCCTTCATGCACCTGCAAACCTTGCAGCACTTGTGTCAGGTGGAACGTAAAACTGAGTGTTGAGGCAGATATTCTCAAAGGCTTCTTCATGATCTACTGTAGCTTGGATTTTACCTCATTTGTATGTCACTTTGGACAAAAGCTTCTGCCAAATTAATAAATGTAAATGTGATGCAAAGATAGCCATCATGAAACCAAAAAATATATATTTCTCCATTTTGGTTTTAGATCTTTTCAACACAGGACATATGATTTACAGAGCAGATATGACTGCTGTAGCAGACAGAAAAATCTATTAAATTTCAGCTGGACTTTAATACTTAATTGAAACTTGAGACTCGACTTAGGACCTGACATTAGATTTGACTGGGAAATTTGTCTTGTATTGAGACTTAACTTGAGGCTTGCCTATCTTGACTTAAGACTTGAGACTTGTGAAGTCACTGATCACTGATTGTTTGATGTCAGGTCCTGGATAAGTACCCAGATGGAAACAGCTGGCTAGGAAAACTAAGGCCCAGCACAGATTCAGTGGCAGGGGAGTGGCCCGTGTCCTACCATGGGACATCTGCAGCAGGTGCTGGTTGGATCATCGCTGAAAATTACAAGGTTAACTTTTATCTCTATTATCTGAAACACATCTTCAGTACACATGAATAAATGTGTGTGAATAACCACTAAAATGTGTTATTATTGAAGGAGTTACATCAAAAGTTATTGCATTTTACTAAATGTATCATCTTTGTAGATATCTGTGTAGATTCATGTCATTTCCCTAGGTAGGACAAAAGAATTTCAAATTAAATGATCAACTGGATTATTGTAAAATTGAAGATGGTTTGGGATGGATCCAAAAGGTTTCATCAGTTCCTCTTTCATCCTTTACAGACAACTCCAGAAAACACATCATAAACTTGGTCCTGATTGGTTAGACTTTCTAAGTATTCTAAGTATTGAAGTCCATCCAATTGGATGATCAATTTCAAATTCATTCAATAAATACTTTTGTTTTTGGTGAAACATTTAAAACATCTTTTCATGAACCATTTAAAAACATATGGCAACAAAATCATGAAAATAACAATATTTAGACTTCTACACTGAGTATCTCCCAATATTTAAAAGGAAAGTCTTAATCACAGAGAGACCACAAGTGGCCATATTGTGGTTCGTAGTTTTTGCACAACAAAGTAAATGCAAACAGGTTGAGAAATACTGATTTAAATTTTTTATTTAACAGCCAGGTGTAAACGACTCATATGGCCGGGGGATTTATTCGACACCATTCATTGCTGAGGCGAGAGTCTACAGCAAAACTTTTATCTCCAAGAAGACGGGCAAGAGGTACCGAGTGGTTCTGCAGAACCGGGTCAACCCAGAGTACCGGAAGAAGTTCAAGAATGACAAGTACTGGCTGGTTCCCATTGAGATTGGAACTTCGCCTGAAGAAGTGCAGAAGATGGTAGAAAGGGCCATTCGTCCTTACGCACTCCTGTTGAAGGAGGAAACCCACTTAGCCCATGACTGGTGATGTCTTCTCTGCCACCGTCACTTCCTGCTGTCCCTATAATGTTCTTTCTACAGCATCTTTAAAGCTTCATTAGGCAATTTTTGACATTAACATTACAATCGAATGACCCTGTGTACAACATACTATATGCACCATTTTTGCCTGTGTACATGGCTTCCAGTTGATTATACAAATTACACAAAAATCTGTTCTGTTACTTTATTGTTTTGACATATGATTTCTGTGTGTTCTCTTGTGAAGCCCTTTATAATCTAGTGCCATAAAAATAAAGGTTTCATGTTTAGGTGTCCCTATTTTTTTTTTCAGTATAGTGTAAATGCTGACCCTGATGAATTATCTCTCTGCAAGATTTTCATAGGAATGAAGCCAAACCAGGCTCATCACTATCTATGTTCCCAGGGTCCTATGTGCCCAGCATGTGTGTCTCTTGATATAACCTAACATTATACGAGATTGGTAAGGAATATCTTTGCAGTTCAAATTGCAAAACAACAAAGGGAAATGGATGTTTCAAATGCAGTTTGAATGGTAAAAATCTGTTCAGCCACTGTGGAGATATCAGTGTCTAAAGTCAAGAAAACTGTTTTGCCCGCAAATTTGAGGAGAGAGGTTTCAAGGAGTGTAACATCAGTGGGCTATAAGCTGTAGGTGGGTGATTTCAACATATTGACCCAATGAAACATACAATAGGGGTAAAACATTGCTGAGAACATTAAACCCTTTGAAAGGTCTCCTTAATTAGAGGATACTGAGCTGGAGAACGTAGGACCCTGAGAGCATAAATACGCTCCCAGTAAAACCAATGGCATGGCTGCTTGGAAGGAAGGAAATCAATCTATAAACTGATACATGATTTGGAAAATGATGAAGTATACAGGACTTGGGCTAAAACATATGGTCCTTGTAAAGTTTAGTTTTACCATTCCACACTTTATATAAATTTCATTAAAAACAAAACACACAGGCAGCCTCAGTCCTGATGGTAACAGGTGCCCCCTCCTTTGTTTCTTTGTTGTGAATGAGACCCCCACCCCCGCCCCCCCAACCTCCACCAACACTCACTTCACCCGCCCTCTCCCCCATCACAATAAGCAGACAATGATGTGTGACCGCCATGAATATTAAATGTATGAATATATTTTAAAGCAGCTGAGCATTTCAGTCTGCTTCCCTTAACTAGTCTCTGTTGTCACTGATTTAATGTGTGTGTGTGCGTGTGTGTGTGTGTGTGCGTGTGGACAGCCAGCAGGGCGGCGAGGAGGCGTGGCTCAAGGCATTTCTCGCCAGGCCGGAGACAGCTGATCTTTGACCTCTTAACTAGTCTCAATATGTTTCTCTCACATTGACTTGTTATTAGCGTGATTAGCGTCGTAGCATCCAGGAGTCATTCATCATCACAGCGCGCTGTGCTGCTGAAATGAATCAGGATGACTTGCAGAGACACATTTATCGCTGTTACCATGCAGCGTCTGGTTTGAAGGAATGAAGAGCAAAAACACAGTTTGAGTTTTTTCTTTCCCTGCATGTAGATTAGCTAGCAGCTAGCTAGTGTATGTATCAAAACAGTCGATTCTCCCGTTGTTGACTCTGTAGCTGCTAATTTTCTGAGGAAATATTGCTGCAGAACTCAGTTTGACACAGTGGTTGGAAGGTGTAGCCTATATTTTCTTTTTGATGGTGTTAGGCTAGCAGTTTCCCCCTGCTTCCAGTCTTTGTGCTAAGCTAGGCACTTATTCTGCTGTGGTTTGATTGATTGATTTTGATTTGTACGTCACTTTGGACAAATTTACAAATGAATAAGTGTAAATGTAAACGCGTCCTGTGCCTATTTCTGTAACGCCTTTTCACATGAAAAAAGATTTCTACGTTATAAAGGCCTTAAAGATGGCAGCGAGGATTTCTTAAAATCTCTGAATATTCCTTTGAGAGACTGAAAAGCAGGACCAGAATCAGAAGAACCCGAGGAACCCCAGTGCAGGGTACATGTACATGTTTTGGCCCCTCATAGAGTCAGAGGGCCCCCAAGGGACAGATGGATGTTTTGGTGCTGACTGACAACCAGACGACGACACTTTGTTGATGTGCGCTCAGTTGGGTAACAGCCCCCCCCACACCTCCCCATTGTCTTCAGAGGTCGTAGGTCAGAGGGCGCGTGGGGTCGTCTGGAGACATGAGCCTGACTGTGCTTTCATTTGCATCAGCATCTTATATTCATTTATTCACACATATATCATCTGTGCAGATTTATTATTTCATTGATTAGTTTTATGTTATTTTATGTCGTTAAACATTATTTTTATTCATTCCTATTGTCTAATTTTCAATCAATCACCAGTGAGAGGAGATAATAACTAATATATAATAATAAATAAAACATAAGAGACATTATAATAAGATCCAATTATCTGTGAACAACTAGTAAGACACAGTTACAAATAATATATCTTTTAATAATACGCTGCCGTCACAGCCAAACATGATGACGCAATTTTTAAAAACTTTTTGATATTTTTCAAACTTTAACTGGCCCAGTTAAATTCATAACTAAATGTCATTATTTACATACAGAGGCTACATACAACTCCCATCCCTCTCAAAAAAGTGATAATGTGTGTAGTGCAACTTTTTTTTAAAGAGTGTAGTTACTTTACAAATTAAGATTTTTACATGCAAAACACATGAAGAGTTCATAAAATATGATTTGTTATAAATGAAACTACCCAACGGTTTTTACAAGAACAGCTGAAACGATTTGTCGATTAACCAATTAGTTGATTGACAGAAAATTAATTGGCAACAATTTAGATAATTGTTTAAGTGATTTTTCATGTAAAACATTTGAAACAATTTATTTTTAACTAATTTTGAGGTTTGGACTGTTGGTTGGACAACACAAAGCGTTGTGAAGGTGTCACTTTGGGCTCTGGCTCATTGTGACGGCATTTCTCATATATTTTCAGAATTTTTTACAAACCGAACAATCGATCGGTTAATGGAGAAAATAATCAGCAGATTAACCCATAATAAAAATAATCATTAGTTACAGTTTTATGCAAAATAGTTGCTCCACCTCAACTAACTCACAGTAAAATTCTGCTTTTACATTAATGTATGAGTAGTAATAATAATCTAATGATATAATATATAATAGTCACAATCAGAGGGGACATTTTTCTGCATTGAGTACTTTTATGTTTAATACTTTAAGTACATTTAGCTGATTATAAGCTACTTATAAACTTTTACTTAAGTATCATTTTCATTGCAAGACTTTAACTTCTAAGAGTATTTTTACAGTGAACTAAAGCTGTCATTTAATTGTAGTGGAGTAAAAAGTACATTTCCCTGTGAGATGTATTGGAGTAGAAGTAGAAAGACTCAAGTAAAGTACACACATTTGTACTTAAGTAGGTTACAGGAGGCTACTTGAGTAAATGTACTTTGTTAACTAAGTACTCCCCAACACCTACAAACAGATGGTGTGTGATGCAGACCTCCTTTAACCACATTCAATTCAGTTCAATTCAGTTTTATTTAGCGCCACTGTTCATATAGAGCAGGTCTAGACCGCCCTCCTCCAGAGACCCGACGATCCCCTCCGCGATCAAGACCTTCCGGCGGCTCGACGGCGCCATCTCGTGTCCGGACAGAGTGGTGTCGCTCCGTGAGGAGCAGAAGCTCCACCCTGATGGGGCTGAACTTCGGGCGGTGAAGGAAAGCTGAAGCTCAGCTATCGGCCAGTCTCCTGTTGCAGAGTGTGATTCACACACAGATTCATTCACAACTTTGTTTATCGACTCTGTGAGGAGTTTAACGGCAGGTGATCCCCAAAATCAACGGACAGACTACGAACCGGAGGACAACCGCTCTGCCTCACTGTGCTCGGACAGTAGTGATTAATACACGTAACTTAAGCAATACTTGCGCAATTTGGGGTAGGAAATTAGACTTTCGGCTTATATTCAGAGGTGAGTACAGATATACAGGATTAATAACCTTATTAACCGCGTGTCCCCTAGTTAAAGCAACGTGTTTGATTCTGTAAATGACGGATTCTTCTGTGGCTGTGTCGAAGAAACTAACGTTAATGCGAAGAGTTCATTTTAACTACTACTACTATCCGATAATGCTCACAGCCGAGGAAGCAAAGTAGTTTAACCGTACCGAGCAACCTGTATCGGTTTACAGTTGTTGGTTAATACATGGATAGGTATGGATAACGTTACTGCAAATGACAATACGTCTAATAATGTCCTTGAACCCTAAACCCTGCACACACACGCCATAAATAAACACTGCCTGGACACCGCGGTGAAGTCAGTTTTAAGTTGGATGTTGGACAGACCACTGTTGTCAGCAGAGGGACGGGTCGCTCACCTCACAGCCCTCCATCAACAAATTACGCTTTAACTGACACAAAACCGATGTGTTTTTCAATATCTTCACGCTGACTTGCCCATATTAGTGAAAATTATGTTTAAAAATCATATTAAATTGAACTGAATTCACCATCTTCCATTATTAGGAAAGAAACATTTCCTGTCTTACCTCTAGTGGTACCATCTATCCAGTCACATAGTTTTGGTTTATTATTTTGTCCATGTATCTGTCTCTTGGTTATTTTATCTGTCTGCTCAGGTCAAGATGGACACAAAGCAGTGTTGTGTGAAGCTGTCGGTCCAGCCGTCCAGAGGACTCGTGGATGAGAAGTTTATCGTCCTGGTCCAGAACGCCCCATCTGGTTTCCAGCTGACCGTCCACGCCCTCCATCATTGTGAAGACGGACACAGCTGGGAGGCGTTCGCTCACTACACCGCTAATGCCAGTGGGACTGTGAACGGTACGTAGTTCAATGCCTAGACTTAGAAAATCCAGTTAAAGTAATTTAGAAATGTTTCCAGGTATCGAAAAGTTTGTGAATTGCAGCAAAAACACGTTTAATACAGTTCTGGAATTGCTTGGAAAGAGTGAAGATCAAAATGAGAAATTATTTTTCATACCTTTTACTTTACAGTTTCAGAGGATCCCAGTCTGGGCGGGACATATTCTGGGGTTGAACAGATGGGTCTCCTGTGGAGCCTCAGACCAGTCCCAGGCAGTAAACCAGGGCTCAGGTAGGTCAACAAGGATAGAACTGTTCCGATGATACCAATCAATACTGAATCAAGTATCAATATCAGAGTCAACTCTTTCCCATCATTCCTCAGGATGAGGAAGGTTAACGCCCAGACTCCCATGGAGGTCACAATCTCGGTGTACCAGGGTCACCAGACTGAGGGCTTTGTGGATCAGGTGCCGCTAGCCGGTGTGGTGGTGGAGCGCTGGTACATGGCGCCTGGTGTTCGCAGGATCCCGATCACAGAGGACGAACTCACTGCGACCCTCTTCCTGCCCTCAGGTAGGACCAGAGGAGTGTCTGGAGGGAGGTGTCCTGTGGGTGGAGCTCAGGTGTGACATTCTGAGCAACGATGACCAATGGACTACCATTAACCATGAAAGTTAACCAAGTTCAGCATAAGCTAGTTGTGACCAGCTGGTACTGTTGAATAACAAAGTGTTTTGACTTGTCTGAAGGACCGGGACCTTTCCCCGGCCTCCTGGACCTGTGGGGGGGTGGAGGGAAGTTGGTGGAGTACCGTGCAGCGCTGCTGGCCTCCCATGGCTTCGCTTCGCTGGCCCTTGACTATCTGACACCTAAAATCACCATGGAAACCGGGAAGATGGTGGACAACCAGTACTTTGAGGTAAACCCGATGAGCATCTAAATTACAAAAAATCTAATCAGTGTTCATTCAGAATACCCCAAAATAACTCAAGGATTTTGTAAAAAACCTCAACATTATGGCCACTAGGGAGCAGCAGAACTCCACAACTCTCTGACAAACACGCAGCTCCAACATATTATCACCTTTTAAAGTAGTTGTGGCTAACACGTTAGCAAACAGCTGCCTTCTTCCACATGCAGCAGACACAGAGCAACATGATCGTCATATTGTAGTTGTGTTTGTGTCCACCTGATGAATGTAATGTTCACTCTTAAGATAAGAGTCTGCACATTTCTGCTGAAGAAGACTACTGAGTCTAATGCTGCAACTAACAATTATTTTCTTTATTGATTAATGTGCCGATTATTTTGTCGATTAATGGACTAAATTTTACCGAAATATTGATAAGTGCTGCTATCGGTATTTACGTAACGTTAATTAATTCCAATAGCTGGCAAAGTCCTAACCGTCCCCTAACGATGACAAAGCTACCGGCTTCAGGCGATTACGTTACGTAACCGTGTGTTTGCTATGCTCTTGGGCATGGCTGACAGGGCGAAACGTTCAAAAGTGTGGGCTCACTTTACTAAATTGAATGAAAATGCAGCTAAATGCAATATATGTAAAAAGGTAGTTGCATGTAAAGGCGGTAACACCAGCAACCTCATGAAACACTTACAAATACAACACTCTCCAAATGTGAAGCACTGCAGTGTGTTTGACTGCTTTAGCAAAGCGGCTGCTGCACCTTTGTCCACAGTGCAGCCTCTTGGCTCCGGTTTAGACAGGATTTGCCAAACTAAAAATGCGACTGTCGCGACCTCGTCAAGTCACAGTAACACTGGTTATAATAATAAACTTAGTCTGTAGATATTAACTCAGGATAGTCAGTCAGGACAGAGTTTGCATCGGTTTTAAGCACTTCTAAATAATTTATGTTCCTAAATCCACTAGACGGCGTCAGTCAAGCAGCAGCCACCGCTTCGCCAGTGGATAGCAGAAGTCAGACACCGAAGTCCAACCCATTCTCCATCGCTACACGAGGGACAATGACACAGGAAGAAAAACAGCAGAACATCACAGGGCTGTCGCCAAGTTTATTGTGAAAGATGTACAGTCCTTCACTACAGTGGAGTCCAGTTGGTTTAGGTATGCTCTGTAACGTTAGCCAGTAGCTAGCATAACATAAATCGCTAACTGCTAGGTAGAGTAAAGATCAAGAGTAAAGTGTCAGTCTACAGAGGCCTCCCTCCTATCCCTACCTCAGATGACCCTGCCCTCTGGTGGTGGGGTAAAAAGACCTCTTCTCTCACAGCTCTCCACCACGAACCTCAACACCGTCTGAAAGAGTGTTCTCCACAGCTGGAGACAATCAGTAAGGAGAGACGTCGGATTCTCCCTGAGAAAGCCAACATGCTCATTTTCTTAAACAAAAACTGTTGGTGTATTTATTTTTTTGGTGGGCCAAATAGTACAGGAGGGTGATGCCAACATCTTTCTCTATATTGTTCTGTTTACATATCTTTGCTCTTTATGAGCAATGTTTTTAAGTTATTTTCTTTGTTATCTATTTCTGTAAGCTTCTGAGAAGCTCAAGGACTGTAGTTCTTTGGTAATTTGTAATAATGTTTACGTTTAGCTTCTGTTAGTGAAGCAGCATTAAGGCACATCACCACCAGACATTTGTTGACCAGACATTTGTAGCAATTGCTCCTCCCTCATATACTGGAAACTCAGGAAACAATTGAATTTATTTCTGCAAAAAAAGTGTTGAATCTTTTCATGCCATGTCTTTATTTGATATTTGTTCACCAAATTATGGATACTAGTATCAATAAGAGTATTGAAAGGTATCGGTATCAATAAAATCCTAACGATGCCTATCCCTATTAAGCAAAAATTTTCTAAAGCCCAAGGTGACGTCTTTAAATGTCTTGTTTTGTCCAACTACCAGTCCAAAGTTTACTATCACACAAGACAAAGCAGCAAATCATCATAATTTAGAAGCTTGAACCAGAGAATGTTTCACATTATTCTTGAAAATGCTCGTTTAGTCTTTCGTCAACTTCCTCTTCACCATCAACAATCTCCACCAGCATCAGAAACTTTTAGGAGAAAACAAGAGCAGCCAATCACAGTTCTTGTTGTCTGAATGTGGTACCTCCATAGCCCTGACGTTTAGTTACATTTTTGAGGAGGCACTATGACTATAAATCAAGCCTTAATCAAATAATATAAAATCTAAATTGCACTTTAGGTTGGGGCGACCTGCATACTTGTACATATTTGAAAAATCTTGGCTGCAGATTCCAGGATGTGTGTCTGTTATCTGTGTGCGTGTTTATATGTCAGTAAACCCATAAAAAAACTGGTTCAGAGGTTCGTTCACCTTTACAGAGACACTTATTTACTCAGACCAGAAACTGCTCGACAATTTACAGATAACTGGAGGAAGTGTCATTCAGAGTTTAACCCTGACAGACTGAGTTTATGTTGATGTAACCTGATGTAAAATCAATTTTCATACTACTACAGTCTACATTAAATGTAGCACAGGGCCTGACCCTCTAGGGCTTTGATTGTAATCTTCAAATCAACGATTAACCTCAATGGTGTAATATAGTCATAACTGCTAACTAGGTGAACAGCCTGGCAGCAGCAGCAGTTTCGATTGGCTGGAGGCAGCAGGTTTTTGACTTATCTTTAAACAGAGAGAGACACTTTTGTGATGGAAATCAGGAAGCTGCTTAACTCGTGAGTGAGGAAGTTTCAGGAGACCTGGATGTCTTATTTATTGAAGCTCGATCGAGGAGAATAGAGATCAGCAGTACAAGTGAACAATTCAATTCAGTTTTATTTATATAGCGCCATATCATAACAAAGTTATCTCAGGGCACTTTTTCGTATAGAGCACATAGAGCACATACATAGAGAGGTAAAGTAATAGCTGTGGTAATGGTATTGATGTTAATATTAATAGAAATAATACTAATAGCAATATTATAATAGTAATACTAATAATAAGAGTAATAACAGTAATAGCAGCAGTGGGTGCAGAGCAGGAGCACGGGGGCAGCAGGTGGCCTGCAACCATAGATCCAGACTCTACAGCACCGGAGGCAGAAACACCTGCAGAAAGCAACAGATGGAGAGAGAGAGAGAGAAAGGGAAGAAGTTGGTAACAAGCATTGATGGGATATGAGTGCGTACAGATGGAGAGGAAGAGGAGGAGAGAGGAGCTCAGTGCATCATAAGAAGTCCCCCGGCAGTCTAGGCCTATAGCAGCATAACTAAGGGGGGGCTCAGGGGTCACCTGAGTCAGCCCTACTATAAGCTTTATCAAAGAGGAAAGTCTTAAGCCTACTCTTAAATGTGATGAGGTTGTCCGCCTCCCGTACACAAACTGGGATCTGGTTCCACAGGAGAGGAGCTTGATAGCTGAAGGCTCTGGCTCCCATTCTACTTTTAGAGACTCTAGGAACCACAAGGAACCCTGCATTCTGGGAGTGCAGTGCTCTAGTGGGGTAATAGGGTACTATGAGCTCTTTAAGATATGATGGTGCCTGACCATTTAGGGCTTTGAAGGTGAGGAGAAGGATTTTAAATTCTATTCTGGATTTTACAGGGAGCCAGTGTAGAGAAGCTAATATTGGAGAAATATGTTCTCTTTTTCTGGTTCTTGTCAGTAAACGTGCCGCAGCATTCTGGATCAGCTGGAGAGTCTTAAGGGATTTATTGGGGCAGCCTGATAATAGAGAGTTGCAATAATCCAGCCTAGATGTAACAAATGCATGGACTAGTTTTTCTGCATCTATTTGAGACAGGATGTGCCTGATTTTTGCAATGTTACGTAATTGAAAAAAGGCAGTTCTTGTAGTTTCCTTTATGTGGGAGTTAAAGGACATATCCTGATCAAAGATAACTCCAAGATTCCTTACGGTGTTGCTGGAGGCCAGGGCAATGCCATCTAGAGAAACTAATGTGTTTGGAAGGTGTTTGGGGCCAAGTACAATAACTTCGGTTTTGTCTGAGTTTAACATCAGAAAATTGTTAAAGTTTTTATGTCCTTAAGTCATGCTTGAAGTTTAGCTAATTGATTGGTTTCATCTGGCTTGATCAATAAATATAATTGGGTATCATCTGCATAACAATGAAAATTTATGGAGTGCTTCCTAATAATATTGCCTAAAGGAAGCATATATAAGGTAAATAGAATTGGTCCAAGCACAGAACCTTTTGGAACTCCGTGACTAACTTTGGCGTGCATAGAGGATTCATCATTAACGTGTACAAACTGATATCGATCTGATAAATAGGATTTAAACCAGCTTAGTGCAGTACCTTTAATGCCAATTAAATGTTCTAGTCTCTGTAATAGAATGGGATGGTCAATGGTATCGAATGCAGCACTAAGATCTAGTAAGACAAGTACAGAGACAAGTCCTTTGTCTGATGCAATTAGAAGGTCATTTGTAACTTTCACCAGTGCTGTCTCTGTGCTATGATGCACTCTAAATCCTGACTGAAAATCCTCAAACAGCTTGTTGCTGTGTAGAAAGTCACACAACTGATTGGCGACTGCTTTCTCAAGGACCTTAGAGAGAAAAGGAGGGTTAGATATAGGTCTATAATTTGACAAAACCCCTGGATCAAGAGTGGGCTTTTTAAGAAGAGGTTTAATTACAGCTACTTTAAAGGACTGTGGCACATAGCCTTTTAATAAGGACAGATTGATCATATCTAGTAAAGAAATGCTAACTAAGGGTAAAACTTCTTTAAGCAGCCTAGTTGGGACGGGGTCTAAGAGACACGTGGATGGCTTAGATCAGGGGTGTCAAACTGGCATAATAACCTATAAATAATAACACCTTCAAATCTTTCCCTTTCTTTATGTAAAGAAGTACGAGTACATTCTGAAAACGTTCACAATTAATTAACCATCCATTTACAAAACAGATGATGAACAGCCTGAGATGTTTAAAGAAAAAAATGTGCAGTTTCAACAATATGTCTCAGTTGTTCCACATTCAGTAAGTCTACTGTCGTTACATGTGCATTACAATTTACAAATCACAGTGGATCTACAAAGGCACAAAACGTTATTTTTGGAAAACCTGACACAGTAAAAGACATTATCCACCGGCAGCTCCTGCATGAACAGCAGCCTAGCTTGACAGTGTTGTGCCACGTAGTGTGTATGTAAGTCAGAGGTTTGTGCCTGCTGCTCTTATTAGGACAGCACAGTAGGAATAGCAGTGCATTTTATTGAAAAATTGGAATTAATGACTTCTCTACTATTTTCACACTGTGCAAAGTCATCCAGCGGGCCGGTTGTGGCCCGTGGGCCATAAGTTTGACACCCCTGGCTTAGATGAAGAAATCATTGAAGTTAGTTGATTTTGGTTGATGGGAGAAAAGCAGTCTAAATGTACATCAGGTTTTACAGTTGTTTCTAAGGTTCCTGTGTTTGAAGATAAGTCAGTACCAACTGAGGGCAGGAGGTGCTGAATTCTGTCTCTAATAGTTAGAATTTTATCATTAAAGAAGCTCATAAAGTCATTACTACTGAGGTCTATAGGAATACATGGCTCAACAGAGCTGTGACTCTCTGTCAGCCTGGCTACAGTGCTGAACAGAAACCTGGGGTTGTTCTTATTTTCCTCTATTAATGATGGTTGGTGGAACGCCATTTCCTTTCAAGTTTTCGCGATGTTTCTTTTAATTTGCGGGTTTGCGGGTTATACCATGGAGCTAACCTCCTCTGTTTTATTATCTTCTTTTTTAGAGGGGCGTTAGAGTCGAGTGTCATTCGCAGTGAGCCTGCAGCACTATCAACAAGATGATCAGTTTGGGAGGGACTAAAGTTAGACCAAAGACCACAACCACCCCAGCCACAAACTGTTGTGCCTGGTGGTGCGGTACAGCAGCATTGAGTCCTTCACTGTAATTGTTGTGTATATGACAATAAAGAACTTGAAACTTGAAACACAGGATGTAGACTGCAAGAAATGCAGAAAGATGTACAATGTTTTATCCTCTACAATAGTGAGGGAAGTCTTGGTTAATATGCATGTTAGTATAAGGCGTGAAAATCCATGCAAACTGAAACATATAATTTCTTTTCCTGTATAACAGAATGTTCACAGCCTGGCCTCTGTGTTACAGCTGTAACAGTTTGTTTTCCTGCTGCAGAAGGCCTGTAGAGTCCTGGAGCAGCATCCTCAGGTCCTCGGCAGCAGGATCGCCATGTTGGGTCTCTCCCTCGGCTCCACTATCACCTTCAAAATGGCTGTTTACTCCCAAGTTGTAAAGGTAAGACAACGATAGCTGGAAGTTAGTTTCGTCATCTTGAAGTAGATGAAGGTTAGTTGAAGCTAACAGTCTAAAACGGAGCGTCAGGTAAGTACATGGTCAGACCAGAAAAGTGACTTAGTTTTGCTCATAGCACAATGCTACTGAGCTAGTCTGGCTGGGAAGCTAATGGAAAACATGCTAGTTAGCTGGTAGCTTATTTCGCCAAGCTAGCTGGCTTGCTACCAGTTAGTCAACTAGCAAGGCAAGGCCATTTACTTCGGCTTTGCAAGTGAATCCACTGATGGCATTGATTCCATTGAAATGACTTGATTTTAGTCTGAAATGTCTCCGTGTTACTGCGGCATAACTGGAACACTTTACAGCAGTATTCCTGCTCATTGTTATGGCTGCTCATGAAGCTCTAAGATGAAGATCAGATAATGATAACTCAATTAAAACTTAATTCTGATCAGGTTTCTGTCTCAGCTGATCCCGTGTAAACCTCTGTATATGTTATGTGTGTGTGTGGTTTTCCAGCTCAGGTGTGCGGTGTGTATTAGCGGGAGTCACGTGCAGCCGATTGACGGATCTGTAGAACAAATATTGACTTTATTTAACAAGTAAGTTGATCTGCCGTCAGTTACTTTATGATTTTTGTTCAACAACTCAGCCACCAAAGGTCACATTGTCGTTAAATGTCCAGAGAATGAACCCTTTAGATTTTAATGACCCTGTGATCTTTCCTGTAGCGCCACCCTCAGGACAAACTTTATATTATATTTATATACAGTATATTTAGCTCCACTATTGGTAAGGCTCTAAAGGTGTTCAACTGAATCTGAAGTGAAACATACACGTAGTGTGTATTCATTCAAAGTCAATGGAAAGAAAGATAATCAGGCGGACACACATGAATCTGAGATCTGGTTTTGGCCAAAGTCTGAGTCACCAATAATTCAAGTCTGAGCTGAGTTATTATCAGTCAGATAAGATGGAGATTTGTTTTATCCAATTAGAAACGTTGGGAAGACTCGCATCACTGAGGAGAACCAGGTGATCTGGCGAGATCTGCTGCTGCCCATTCCCACCGACCCCGAACTCAAAGTGGACGTGAGTTTCACCAGACAGAATTTCCTTATACAATGTTCAACTTTGTAAATGTGTTTTTGTTCTCAAAAGCAAGTGACTTTTGTTTCTTAGGGCATTTTTGCCTTAATTTGATAGTACAGTATTTCCCATCAAGAATTAAACCAGGAACGTTACAGCTACCAGGCTGCCCCACAGTTTCTTTTTTTTTTTTTGTTTCTTACAACAAAGCAGCAAACAACTGTTGCACGTAGCCTGTCTGTGGAATTTATTTGTGGATTTTTGAGACTAAACAGCAATGTGGGTCATTTTATTGAAAGGAAAATGACTTCAAAATGTGCAATGATCACGTGTTATAAATTACAGTTTAGATTTAATTAGTCTCAAACCCACGCACATAACAACCAGGTGCGTGCACGTGATGTGAACAGACAGAGCAGTATCTCGTGGGAAAAGCATCCTCGCGAGGGAGCATTTCTGCTCCGCGTGCACAAATGTGGTCCTGCGAGCACGTCCAATGGTCGAGGCATGCGAGTCAGCCGTACAAAGATCACATATGATTCCACAGGTGATGTCAGGTGATGCATTAAAATTCGGGGCTGCAGCCGGTGATAAAAGCTGAAATGCTGCTGCTGTTTGTCTCTGAGCAGGTGGGACGACTCCAGTGTCCTCTGTTGCTGGTTGTAGGTGAGGACGATCAGAACTGGCCCGCCCAAGAGTGTGCAATGGACGTGAGTTCACTGACATGACGACATCCTGTGTGAAAAACAAGCTTGGTCCAGAGGTTTAAAGTCGCAGGACGACAAAAGTTGGATTAAATTTGACTGATTTTACTGAGAGGAAACTGAACAGTTATTGGGACGTATTAAAGACACTAAAAATAAGTTAATCATATGAATGAAAAGAGCACTATATGTAAATGAACCTACACTTTGTGAAATGATTCATTAGCTCATTAAAACCCAACCTTTTTTTTGTAGTAACCATTTTATTGAAATTCATTTTGTTACAGAAATACTTTTTTTGTGTATGTATTTTTACTTCACAAACACAGCAAACACACAGCGATGTCATAAGGAATAGAGCAAACTGGAAGAAAACAACATATTGAATTCACTCACACTGTCAGTACTAAGTTTAGTGAAAAGCAACATTATCAGTTTTCTAGTTTCTGGCTGTCAAACTCAAGAGGATGTTTAATAGATTAAAGACAGGTTTGAATTTTATAATCTCACAGTAATTTAGGTTTTTTGGTCTTCAAATTTACAAGTCATATCCAAAGAGTACAAATTAAAAGAAAATTAAACACATCATAAAACCTTCTGACAAATATGAGATTAGGTTTTTTTCTTCCTGGTTTCCAGATTAGGGAGATGATGGAGCAGGCGGGGAATAGCCATCTGCTGACTGTCCTGTCGTACCCGAACGCCGGTCACCTGATTGAACCTCCGTACACCCCGCACGCCCGAGCCAGCTCCTTCAAAACAGTCGACACACGTCAGAAGGGTAGGTTCAACTTCAGACTGGGAAGCTGTAGACAGTGACAGAAACTCTCCAAAATCAGGACTTTAGGCTTTTGAAGTTTCAGTTGTCTGTTGTCTTTGCAGTTATGGTTCTGTGGGGCGGCGAGACGGTGGCACATTCTCGTGCTCAGGAAGATGCCTGGAGGAAGATGCTGGTCTTTCTGAGGGAGAATCTGTATGGCGGCACAAACCCTGGTGCAACTTCATTTTCCCACCTGTAACCAAGGCGACAACTAATGATTATAGGTTATAGATAGATAAAAAAATATATATATTCGGAATTGATTTAAAAAGAAGGTATTGATTTGGCAAGCCTGAGTTCGTGAGGAAGTTCGTTCCAGAGTTGAGATGCTCTAACAGCAAACCCTCGGTCACCTATAGTCTTACACCTCAACATGGGAACCGTTACAAGATTCCTCAGGGCTCACTCAGCTGTCCTGGGACCTCTCTCTCTCCCCTGGCCGTCGGTGACTCTTACCAGATATTTTGGATCTGGATCTTTGTCCTGTACTGTAATTGTATGTTAGTTTATTCTGTACACACAACATCTATTGCATGTCTGTCTGTCTTGGAAGAGGGGTCCCTCCTCTGTTGCTCTTCCTGAGGTTTCTTCCATTTTTCCTAATCAAGGATCCAGGCATAGGCATAGTATAAATAAAAATTGACTTGACAGTAATACAGAGATCTAGTCTGGAGCCGGCCAATGAAGTGCTTTTAAAGTAGGAGGATTTTAATTCTGTATACAGATTGTCAGGGCCAGTGATAATGATTTCAGTTTTAGCAGAATTTAATTTAAAGGTACTATATGTAACATTTTACAATGAATAATCGCTTTGTATTGCCTATGTGTGAACAGATTGCAACGTAATAAAAATATGACCTTCCCCGACTTTCTCTGTTGCCTATAACAGCCTGTGGACTGAATTCTATGTAAAGGACTCGGGACGGATTTTCCGGGAAAATCCAAAGGATGTGACGTTTATGCGCGCTCCCGAGTACCTTCCCTCTCCTCAGCTTCAGTTCAGCTCAGCAACCCCTACAGCCGCTATAAAACCAAAAGAAGAAGAAGCAGCTTCCCTACAGTGTGAAACACTAGCTAACGCTAGCTTACAAATGGAGTTCGCTAACGTCAACAAACGACCGGTGTAGGTGCCAGATCTGCTCGGCCTGCTGGAGCCCGAGCAGATCTGGTACCTACACCGGCACCCACCACATAGCTTTCTTGCTAACGCGTTTTCATATACAGCACTTACCAAAACCAGAGATTATAAGGGAAAAAAAGACATAACACACACATGTATTTCATACAAACATAAACCAACCTGCATATGCACGTACACATGCAGACAAATGCACCCATTAGAATAAGGGTATAATAAGCCTTTCGATAAAAATACGTATTCAGAATTGATTTCAAAAGAATATGCTGATTTTGCAAGTCTGAGTTCGTTCGTTAGCTAACGTAACGTAACTTGCTAACGTATGAGATGAGTCGACTATCCATACAGCTACTTTAGCTAACGTTATGTGGTGTTCAACACGCTCATAAAGTTATTTTTAGTATGATTGTTTTGACCACGGACATAATGTGAACAAACATAACGTCAATAAAACTTTAATACATTTCCTCGTCCACGAACATGATTTCTGCCCCGACTCGTGTCCTGTTCTCTTCATACATCCATGGTCAGGCAATCAAAGAGGACCTGAAAGAGGTGAGCAAAGGCAGGCCAAAACACGTACCGTCATAGGCCCAGGGCCATCACTATATCTATATCTATATATTGTGACATGATTAGCAGAGAGGACCCAAGTGCAGGACACGAACACTGAGTAAGATGAAAGGGTAGTGAAGGCAGTTGGCGGGGCTGATCCAATGGAGGTGAGTGGAAGACAGGTGAGGGGGGAAGGCGAGGCTGGCTCAGCCGGAAGGCAGAGCACACAGGAGATGACACGAACCTGGGCACAGGAAAACAGGATTAGGCAAAGCACAAATATTCACAGGAAACTGACTATAAGAAAACCTGAGGCCGGAGAGCTTGCTACCAAGCAAACTGGAGCAATGATCTGGCGATGAGTGGATGGAAAGTTGGGGTAGAAATACTGCAGGCTGATGAGTTGATGGATGGCAGGTGCGCTGATTGATTGCAGAGCTGGGCTGGAGGTGAGATGGCAGCCCCGCCTTCCCAGTAGACACACACAAAAAGACAGACAGCACAACACACAGAGGGAGGGGAAAACACCAGAAACATAAGGAAACCCAATCAGCACGGCAGAGCCGTGACATATATGTAATACAGTCTTGCTTAACTATGTTAACGGACCACATCCAGCTGTGATGTTAGTGGTCAGAAGATACTTACACCTTTCAACCTAGAGAGGTCAGTGCACCAATACTTGTCCTCCATACAAGATCCAGTGTGGAGTTGCTCTTTAAACACATCAGCTAGAATCTGGAGTTTCGGGGACTCGATGGCTCCATCTTGTGTCCAGACAGAGTGATGTTGCTGTGGGAGGAGACTGAAGCTCCACACGGAGATGCTCAACTTTGGATGGTTAAATAAAACTCAGCTGTGGATCAGTGTTTTATACATACCAAACCAGCTGACGCACGCCAAACCCGAAGAAGACAGCTGTGAGGTCTGCATCTGTTCTCAGTCTGCTTGTATAGTAAGTGTTTAAACACGTAATTTAAGGAATAAACAATTTGACTGGAATAATTTGCCTAACTCACTCAGATCGATTACTCCTTTTCATAACTTCAAGACTTCTTTGCTTGTTTACCTCAAATGTATTTGTTCTGGTTTCTGATTGTATTTCCTCCATTTTTAGTTCATAGACTCAATACTTTGACATAATGTTTATTTCTGTGTTGTTTGAATTGTTGCATCATTATTATTATTTATGTATATTTTTTGTTTAAATGTCTGTTAATTTCCATGTTTTTGTACCTGAGGACCCCCTTGAAAATGAGAAGGTGCATCTCTAGAAATAAATAAGGGACACTGAGTTAATATCAACACCTTTTAAGAAGATTAATATAGTTTTAAGTAGTTTTTAGGTATTTTTGTCTTCAAATATGATTCTGACTCTGACATTGTGAAGGAATTATTCTTCTGTGGTTGAGAATGTTAACAGTCAACAGTGAACAATATACATGTAATGAGCAACTTGATACATTTATACATCAACAGGTTTGGTTATTGAATACTACTACAAAAGGATAATAATCTACCGATCTGTTAAATAATGTCCTGTTAAAGTGTGTGTGTGTTCTCATAGGGATGCACTCTGCACTTCAGTTTTCATTTTTAAGCTAGACTTAGAGTCTGCAGCCTCAACCTGTTTCCATCACAATAACACAACAAGCCTTTCAAATCAGACTCACTGAAAGCTGCACAGGAGCAGATTCAGGAGATAACAAGCTACAGTAATAAAGATGAGCTGAACATTAACGTGCACAGATGTACTCGAGGACCCTGTGACATCACTGTTGGGTGTGGTTACAGGTGCAACAAAGCACACTTCTGACCACAGCCAACCACACCCATCAGTGATGCTGGATGTGGTCAGAGGTGAGACAGACTTGAAGCTTTCAACCAGAGAGGGCAGTGAAACACTGTCTTTCAGCCTGGTGTTAAGTTTCTAGTTAGCTTGCTAATGTGCACACAGCGTATACCTTTGGACAGACTCTGGTTTTGGTACAAACAGTATTTGTCTTTCTACAACCAAGTCTTAGTCATCATTATGTCCAAGAAAGGACGATGATTCAGAGCAAACTAGACAAACTCAAACTGTGTTTAGGAGCCATTCTCAGACTAGAGTCTGGTCAGTTTATGTTTGTGCTCAGTTAAGGATGGACACAAAGCAGTGTTGTGTGAAGCTGTCGGTCCAGCCGTCCAGAGGACTCGTGGATGAGAAGTTCACTGTCTTGGTCCAGAACGCCCCGTCTGGTTTCCAGCTGACCGTCCACGCCCTCCATCAATGTGAAGACGGACACAGCTGGGAGGCGTTCGCTCACTACACCGCCAATGCCACCGGGACTGTGAACGGTACGTGGTTCAATGCCTAGACTTGGAAAAAACAGGAGAATTGATTAAAAAAACCTTTGACTGAAAAGTTTGCGGGATAAATTCATAGACATTCAAAAAAGCTATTGAAAAATGTCCCTGGTTTTGTAAAATGTGGTAATTGCGGTCATTTAAGCTGTTGTTTAAAATAACGTCCAGCTATAGATTGAACTCAAATCACCACATTCATTGACAACAAAAACTGGAAGTTTGGAGAAAGATGTTCAGTTCTGAAATTGAAAATGTTCAGCAACCTTGATAAAAGCAATATAGATTATAACTGAACATTTAAGTTAAATTTTTCTTTTACTTTACAGTTTCAGAGGATCCCAGTCTGGGGGGAACATATTCTGGGGTTGAATCGATGGGTCTCCTGTGCAGCCTCAGACCAGTCCCAGGCAACAAACCTGGGCTCAGGTAGGTCAACAAGGACAGAGCTGTTCCGATGTTACCAATCAATACCGAATCAATTATCAGTCGACTCTTTCTCATTATCCCTCAGGATGAGGAAGATTAATGCCCAGACTCCCATGGAGGTCACGATCTCAGTGTACCAGGGTCACCAGACTGAGGGCTTTGTGGATCAGGTGCCACTGGCTAGTGTGGTGGTGGAGCGCTGGTACATGGCGCCCGGCATCCGCAGGATCCCGATCACAGAGGGTGGACTCACTGCAACCCTCTTCCTGCCCTCAGGTAAGACCAGAGGAGAGTCTGGAGGGAGGTGCCCTGGTGGAGTTCAGGTCTACTTTTAAAACCCAGTGATTTTTTGTAACGGACTGGGCACGTGTTAGTGAGAGGTTCATAGCAGGTCAGTGTAGAGTCACGGTGTGGAGGTCGGAGTGATGGATGGGTGTATAAACATTTCCCTAGGTAAGTCTCATCTCAGCGTTAATATCTTCATTATTCAGCCATGACCACCATCTTCCTTAACTTTAATTGAGTGGATGTAGTTGCCGTAAGTCCTAAACACATCCGTGACAAAAATGACATCAAAACCCTGCTGCTGAAATTGACGAGTACTGACGGACTGGTACCATTGGAATAACTAAATGAAAGATCGGTGGCAAGAAACATTCAAAACATTTCAGTTGAATTTACACCAACAGTTCTACAAACATACAATATCAATGTAAATGGAAGTTAAAGTTAAACTCCAGTTCTCCAGTATGTTTGACCTGATGAAGACGCTAGTTGAAAAGTCAGAGGATCACCAAAGTAATTACAGTTCATCCTGAGGGGAACACGAATGACTGTGCCAAATTTAGGAGAAGAAAATTACTTATTGTTATTGTTAATGTACACAAGGCAATTTAAATTTGTTTTTTCTCATATCCCTCCTATTTACCCACAACTGAGCGCCTTGCTCAAGGGCAATTAGGCAGAGATGGTGGGCCTCTCTACCTCTAGGCCATCCTGCCCCCCATTTCATCACAATCCATCCAGTAGCTGTCAAGATATTTAACTGTGAGCCAAAAATGTCAACCTGATGGCGGTGCTAGAGGAAAAATCATAGGATCACCAAAGTCATTAGGATTCACCCTCTGAGTACTATGAATGTCTGAACCAAATTTCAAGACAATCCATCCAGTAGTTGTTGCGATATTTCAGTCTGAACCAAAGTGGTGCACTGACCAACTGATGGACAGACCGACATTGGTATCCATAGAACAATGCTGCTAGCATGGCTAATAAAAATAAATGTATCCACGTTGGGTTTGGGTAGGTTTTCCCTTGGTCCCTCTATTTACCTCTACCTCAATCCCAAAACCTCCCACTGAAAACCACTAAACCAGTGGGTGATTCTCAGCTGCAAAAGTGACTCTAGGACAAGCCCTGATCTCTGCCTCCCACTATGTGTAAAAGCACCGTACCGATCTTAAAGAGCATGTCCTGCAGTGTGCAGGTCCTGGTATTTGATGACCCAATCTGCAAACAGCTTCCAAGAATGCCTCTTGAAAATATGCCCTGGAGGTCAGAGGGCAGAGCACTTGCATATTACAATGTAAACTGAATGTTTTGGTATTTTAATTACTCTTAAGGGCCCGGACCTTTCCCCGGAGTCCTGGACCTGTGGGGTGGTGGAGGGATGTTGCTGGAGTACCGTGCTGCACTGCTTGCCTTCCACGGCTTCGCCTCCCTGGCTCTCGACTACCTGACACCTAAAATCACCCTGGAAACCGGGAAGATGGTGGGAAATGATTACTTTGAGGTACACCCAATTAGCATGCCAAAACCACTGGGCATTTTCATGACAGCCAGCATCAAACTGACACCATAACCCTGTAACAGTTTGTTTTCCTTCTGCAGACGGCCTATAGAGTCCTGGAGCAGCATCCTCAGGTCCTCGGCACCAGGATCGCCATGTTGGGTCTCTCCCTCGGCTCCAGTATCACCTTCAAAATGGCTGTTTACTCCCAAGTTGTAAAGGTAAGGAATATACATCTGAACCATGTTTCATTATCTGAACGTAGCTTGAAGTAGCCCAGTTTGCTTCATGAAGGTTGGTTAGGTTTTCATCGAGGTTAGAAGTTGGTCTAAATCTACATCGGGTCAAACACTACCTCTTTGTTAGCCAGTTTTTTTAAGCTTGCAAGTGGTGAAGATGTCATTTAATAACGTGACTTGTTGCCTTTGTCTCTGGAGATTCTTCCAGTTTTCCACATCCACGGAGAGTTACTGACGTATAACTGATACACAATTCCTGCATGTTTTCAGCAGTATGTCTGCCAAAAAAGCTTTAAGCTTATCTCATTTTGTGTTGTTTTTATGTTGATTTTCAGCTGATTCTGCATTAATTTCTGTATATTGAAAGTGTATTTGAGTGTGTGTGTGTGTGTGTGTGTGTGTGGTCTCTCAGCTCAGGTGTGCGGTGTGTATTAGCGGGACTCATTTGCAGCCGGTGGATGGATCTGTGGCAGACATGATAGCTTACTATTACAAGTGAGTTATTCGGTTGTCAGTTACTTTGTCCATTATTCAATCATTCATTCATTCATGCAAACCTTTATTTAAGCCTTGAAAATCACTGAGGATTCTCTCATTTGCAATGATGTCGAGATACAGAGAAATACGACAAACAAATCAAAAGAGGACAATACTCAGTGAAAACAAGTGCACACTGAGGTGAAGTGGTTTGAGATCATCATCTTGAATTGTTCAGGGGTAGTGAGAGTGTCGGTCTGGAGAATGTGTTGTAGATAATTCCATGTGTTTGGTGCACAAAAACTAAAGGCAGAATAAACCCGCAGGATTTGAACCATAAGACAGTTAGTAGAGCGAGTTGGTAGGGTCCTGTGGTCCAGTCCAGCATGGATGTTATATCGGGTGGTGTTTATCACACCTCTGTGCCAGAGAGGACCAACCATCTTTGTTATACAGACTGCAATGGTGAGTGTCATAGGGATCTCTGGAAATGAATCTGAGGGCAGAATGATAAACTGAGTCTAAGGGTTTGAGAGTGGAAGCTGCAGCATGTCTGTAGATTATATCACCATAATCTAGGACTGATAGAAAGACTGACTCAACTATACTGTTCAGGGCTGAGCAGCAGCTTGTCCTGTCAGTCTATGACATTATAATGTTAGCTAACATTAGCTAACATAACAATTGCTCTGCAGCCAAAGTGAGACTGAGAGCTGTCAAGAGCTTTACATGTCAGATGTGACTCACTAACTGTTCCTCCATATAATAAGACGGCTAAATATAATTCCACTTTTGCATTATCAGAGTAATGTAAAAGTAATTTTAAGCATCACAGTATTGTAGCTCCCGCGACCCTCTAAGAGGATAAGTGGTATAGAAAATGGATGGATGGATGGTATTGTACCTGTAAAATGTGAGCTGCAGTAAACTGAGCTGGTATTACAGATACCAGGCAGATGAATTGTCAACTTCTTTGAAGTTGACTTCAAGTAAAATACTTACTGAAATATTTGTCAGTAGTACAGGTCAGCCCTGCTGAAACAACATGGAAATTAAACCAGTTATATGTCTAAGATCAGTTCTCATAGTTAAATATTATTCTTAGCACTCAGTGGGTGCACAGTTTTCACAGCATGGTATGATGGAGCACTGAACCCTAGAAAAGTCCTGTTGGGCTCATTTGAGCCCCCTCCTGATGATCCCGGATCAAACATTGACTTTGGTTTCTGTCGATTCAGAAACAGTTCAAGGGTTTTCTTCAACGAGGAGAACCAGGTGATCTGCCGTGATGTGCTGCTGCCCATCCCCACCGACCCTGCATTCAAAGTGGACGTAAATACAACCGATGATTCATTTTTTTCAAAATGAAAAGAAAAGTAATACGTTTTTTTAAAATCCTTTTCTGTGTGTCATATCACCCCTCATAAATACCAGTGTTGCAGTTTTGTTTTTGTTCAAATACATGTCTGTCAGTCAAACTAAAAGGTGAATTTATCCACAAAGTCCTCAAAGTATTTGTGGATAATTTCACCTCTCTAGTTATGAGGAATGTCTCAAAAATGAAGCTGCAGCAGTTGAATAAATTTGAAAAGCTGCTGCTGTTTGTCTCTGAGCAGGTGGGACGACTCCAGTGTCCTCTGTTGCTGGTTGTAGGTGAGGACGACCAGAACTGGCCCGCCTATGAGTCTGCAATGGACGTGAGTTCACTGACATGACGACATCCGTGTGAATAACCTCTGTCCTCCGTGTGTGTGTGTGTGTGTTTATGTGCCAGCTTATCCTGTAGCCCATCTTGCCTGTTGTTGTTGTTGTTGTGATTAAAAGAAGCTCAACAAGGACAAACTGAAATTCTTGTCATTGGCGCTGAACTTTGTTGTGAGAAATCTGGGGGTTGTCCTTGATGCTGACTTTATTTTGCAGCCCCAACAAAACAAAAAACTGCCCTTTATCATCTTAAAAATATATCCAGTCAGACGCTTCTTGTCCCAGAGTGATGCAGAAAAACATTCACATGCATTTATCTCTTATTGCAACGTCCACCTCACTGGTCTGCCTAAACAACTACAGCAAATACAAAATGCTGCAGCCAGAGTCCTAACAAGAAGAAGAACAAATGTGTGTGTGTGTGTGTGTGTGTGTGTGTTTCTCTATGAAGTACGTTGTATCTCCGCTGGAATGAAATGTGCCATATAAACAACATTTTGATTGCTTTTTGCTGATCTTGTGGGGCCGGGTGCAGCACAATGTGATAGAAAGGAAAGGGGAGTAAAGGAATGAGAGGGAGTGAGGGATGAAAAAGTACGAGGTGGAGGTGATAACACCAAAGTGTGCAAATGAGTGAGGAAAGAAAATTCAAGATAATAAAAAACGCATGACTCCATCTGAAAAATATATGCATTGTTTTGAACTTTTTCACAGATTAAGGAGATGATGGAACAGGCGGGGAACAGCCACCTGCTGACCATCCTGTCGTACCCGAACACCGGTCACCTGATCGAACCTCCGTACATGCCGCACACCCGAGCCAGCATGATCAGATCGTTCATCACGGGGGAGAGAGGTTAGTTCATGGGAAGGTGCTGACAGTGGCACAGACATGAAGGATTCATGGTTAACTTGCTCAGCTGCTCATTCATTTTATCATTGTTTACCTTTGTAATTGACAGCTGAAAGCTGTGAACAGTTAAGTCATACATTATCTCCACTTCAGAAAGCACCACAAACAGTGAGAGCCAGTACCCAGCACCCTGAGATTTGCGACGCTATCGGCTGGCCTGCACTACCATCCAGGCAGAGCGCCTCATTAACCCCTGTGCTTAGTAGAACACAACCGTGGAAAGCTGCAAAAGGAAGAGTTAACAACAAACCTCTCAAACAAGTGTACAACTTGTGAACAGACTTGCACCACTGCTGCAGGAGCCTGGCTCTCCATCAGATGACCTGCATAACCTCTCATCCTCCCACAGCAGGGTAAAGGCTGAGAGTCATTTTGAAAGCAAAGGGCTAAAGGGAAAGCTAACTGGGCCTCAAACTCTAATTGTGGGTGATTTTGTTTTGTTAAAGATGTAAAATGTACACCAAAATGAACTGCTTTCCCAAGGATATGGTCTGTGACATGACCCAGATATGCTGGCTGCACTCCCAACTGTGAAAAACATCATAGTGCACACAGGGACCGATGACATTGTAAACAGCAATCAGAGATCCTGAAACAAGACTTTACCGATCTGCTGAACACACTCAGTTCCTTGAATACTGAGGTGTTTATCAGTGGCCCTCTACCACCAGTCAAAAGGGGAGTTGAGAGATTCAGCAGATTATTGCCTCTGAACACCTGGCTGTCAACTGCATGTACTACAATTTTAACTTTTTCTGGGACCGCAGGCATCTTTTTAGGGCAGATGGAATTTGCCTCAACAAGTCAGGAGTAAAGTTGTTCACCTCTAACCTAATTTACTTGTGTCACCCATCTGCTCCCTCTGCTGAGGACAAGAGACAAGAGCAATCAAAACAAGGACAAGACGTAACACAACACGCCAGAAACCTTGAAAGGGAGCCACCTCAGCCCCCACCTGAAGGGAGTTTAAAACATGAGGGACGTCAGAGCCAAGAGAGAGTCTCCACCCCGCATGCCACCTACCACGTGTGAGGATTCACTTTCTTCAACCCCCCTCTCCCCATCCAGCTCTTCTTCCTCTCTAGTCACCCTCTCCCCCTCCTCTCCCCTCCTTGCTTTGGCAAATGGTTAACTTTCCCACCTCCAATAAAGGGCAACACACAGCTGCTTCCCAAATTTTTAAGTGGGAAGCATCCAGGACCTCGGGCATTTAACTCAGACCAGCCCACCAAAACCCACCTGGAGTATGTTTTTGTCCTGATGAGATCCTAACCTCATTTCTACCCACCAGCCCCACATATTCACGGTCTGCTGAGCATTAACTGACTGTGTCTGTTGCCTGTTGTCATTGCAGTAATTGGTCTGTGGGGTGGAGAGATGGGCCCTCATTCTCGCGCTCAGGAAGACGCCTGGAGGAAGACACTGGCCTTCCTGAGAAAGAATCTGTACGGCGGCAGAAACCCTGTTACATTATCATCACAAATGTAACAGAGATCTGCAGTAAAACTGGACCAAGTCTGAGTGTCATACTGTTCCTTCACTGTCAGTACATTTATAAAATTATAGTTTAAAACCTGTATACTGCAAGAAATGACCAACTATGCTTATTATTCTTCAGGGTTTTATTTTCTGATAACAAGGTTCTGCAGCTAACTCTCAAACCTGAGAGACACATTTTATTATTTTCCCGAGTAATAATAAGAATAGTGGGCCTGTTTCCTTTAATGTTGCAGTGGATCAAATACTATGTTGGTGCATCAAAGAAAAACCTCAAAGTGACCTTTACTCTTCCACTAGGTGAAAGGATGCAGCAGTGAGCCAGTCTGGGTACCCTGGATGAAATATTACAGCCTATTGATAATGAAGCTTTGATTTATCTGTACTTTTTCCATGTATTTCATGAATAAACATCAGATCCTTTAGAGGAGAGCACATATAAATATTACAGATCGGATAACAGGTGTATCTTTTGACTGCATCTCATTGTCAATTAGGTTTTTCTTTGCTTAAAAGTCTGTTAGTCAACCTTTGGTTTAAGATAATTTTGCTACAGTACAGTAATGTACAGTTTTGTGTTGCTGAGTTTGGACTCTCAAGTTGAACTTGGTAGGTTCGAACTCCCAAGGACGCGAGTCCGAACTATGTGCTGAGAAAGGTCTTGAGGCCTGTCAACAGTGAAGCAGAATTTGTGAGAGATATGGTGCCCTCAAATGGGGTCGTGTTTACCATGTGTACGTGAAGATATATGTCTGAGGAAAATGTTAATATAGAAAGTAATTCAACATTTCTTGGAAAGAAGCAAAGAATGTCAAGAGAACAACGTGGAGTCTTTTGGCGTCCATGTTGCCGTTGCCTAGCAGAGGTGTTCTCACAACTTACCACTTGAACACCAAGCATATCGAGTACGACTTCCCATAGAGACAGAGCGCATTTAAGTCCCGCCCACACCAGAGGGGAAAACAATCCATCTCTCTCCATTGACTTTGTATTGGTGAAGGTTCCTCCTTGTCACTTCGGTCTGCCAGCAAACAGAAACATGGCTAAAAGCTGCTGTGTGGTGGGACGCACCACCAACAGGGTGAAGAACCAGAACTAAGTTTTTATAAGCTGCCGAACCCAAAAACTGAACCTTTAAGAAGACAGAAGTGGATCCAGACGTGAGGCATCAGCAGGAAGAACAGGAACTCTGTGGGATCCTGACTCTCAGTGTGTCTACGTGTGCAGCAGCATTTAGTCAGATATCCAGATGTCAGTTTTAGGCAAACTGTACTGCTGTAAGTTCAGCTAAAGCAACGTGTGTAGTTGAATGTGGCTAAATCAGAAAGCTCTGCAGCCTTAGCTAACTACAGTAGCTTAGCTTGAGAAGGGACACTGAGACAGACCCACAGTGTTGAGTTTGTCCTCTCTGGTGGACATTAGGTGCTAAAATAATCCTCTGACCTGCTGAAATCTAATGTTTTTAGCTACTTTGTTAGCGTTTCAGTCCTTGGTTGCATATTGTGGCGCCGATTGTTTTCCCCTCTGGTGGGCGTGGTTTTCAGAGTCTCTATGTCATAACCACAAGCTCACGAGTTCCATTTGAAGGCAGCAACAGAATCAGTCTGATGACATCACTCTGTATTATGACATCACTCTGTATTATGACATCACTCAAGACAGTGAAGCAGAATCTGAGAGTGAGAATGCGCCTGATGACATCACTGGGATTCTGAAGCAGCTACTGAAGGTGAGATTTTCATCATATAACATTCAGAAACACAGCAGAGCAGCAGAGACAAACAGAGTTTAAAAGACAACCTGGAGGAATTGAGGAATGAAGTCTCAGCCCTTAGACGACGCAACAAGACCCTACGCAGACAAAACAAGGCATTCTGCAAACACGAGGAGGTCTGCCAATACAACCAGGTCCTCTACCAAAAAATCCAGGAACCTCGACGACCACAACAAAGACCTGCACCAACAAATAGAGGACCTGAAAGCAGACAATCAGGCAGATATGGACGCCATGAGGCAGTGACATGACATGCTGCAACGGGAAGTTCAGGAGCTCAGGAGAAAGCTCCAACGTGAAAAGTCCCAGCGTTTAGAGGAGAGGCTCATAGCTGAGGAAGGGGAGCAGGGACTGAACAGTACGGTGCTGAGCATGTACGCCACGCTCACGTCAAAGATGGAGGAGGTCAAGGTCCTCCGTGATAAGCTGCAGGCCGCAAACACCAAGAACTATAAAGACATGGGGGTGATTCAGGACCATGGGAGATATTTTTAAAGCAGAGAAGGTGGAGAGACATCAGAAGAAGACCCACTAGTTTCATTGTTGGTTTTGGTAGATGGTGGTGCTGGTGGTGGCAGAAACTACCAGAATGATAGCAATAAATGTACCTTTTCATTACTCTAATCATCACATTGAAAAGGTCATTATATTTAGCTGTGACTGCTGTGTAGTTGTCTATTTAAGGTAAATCACGTCTGACTGTGGAACACCAAAATATTCAATATTACATACATTTAAATTTAAATAAATAAGAATAAATTGTATAGAATATGTTAATGACCCAGAGTTTTATTGGATATCTTTTTTTATTTCAGTAGGCTACAGCATTTTATTCAAAAGTCTTTCAATTTATTTCACAATGACATTTTCCCCAGTGACACTTTTATTTCATGTCAGGTTTTATTTAATGATGTCACTTTTCACAATGACGCATGTTATTTGATACTGTCATTTTCTCCTGCCCCTTTGATCATCACAGAGTTATGTGTTTCTCTCTGAGGAACATCTTTAGACTCAAAGTGCAGCAAAGGTCACTGAACTAACGTTGGCTGCTGCTGTTAACACTGGCTCCTCACTTCAGTCAGTATTTAGCATTAAAGTCAACTTCAAGTAACTTGATAATTCATCTGTATCCAGAAAACCAGAACAATCTACACAACAATACCGCTCGTTTTTAGTAATAATAGCTAGCCTGTCCTATTATTGTGATACTTAAATGAACTTTTTCGTAACTCTGATCATTACATTGAAATTGATCTCAGTCTCAGTCTTTAGCTGCTGAGCTAATGTTATAGTTTCCCAGACTGACAGGACGAGCTGCTGCTCAGCTCTGAATGTCTGGATCCAGATTAAGGTGATTAAGATACTGATGGGATGTACTTAAAAGTAAAAAAAATTAAAACTGCGGGATTCTAACTATGGTCAGTACTCACCTGTCAGCTAACAGTAGATTAATAACTGGCAGACTCGTGGATCTGTTGTTCGTTCTGAACAGCACAAAGACTCTGACTGATCTTCTGACTAACTTTTTAAATATCAAAATGGTAGCCTACAGAGTGGCGCACTCTTTCTACTAACCACTGGCCTAGTGTACAGGCACCTGTTTGCAATGTCCTGTATGTTTACCACATAAGTCAACAGTTGCATTTTGTAGTTTGGATAACTCACAAAATAAATGTTTGGTAGAGCTAATAAGATCTAGAAATGGGGAAACTTGCTAACAGAATTGATTATCTGATTTTATGGGGACATTTGGAAGCAGGGGGGTTTGTCGGGACATTCTGTTTTAAGGGGTCATATTCCAGTCAATGCCTACTGCAAACTGCCATCAGGAGGACAACAATTTGCTTCACTGCAATTCTTCAATGTAGCAGGGATTACAGATGTAAACTGAGTTCACCACAGTCGATCTGATTTGCATGAAGTTCATCTTAATAAGATCTGATGCTGGGGTCATCAAGGCACCTGGAAGGCAATGGAGCGCCAAAGAAAGCTTGTGTTCTCTGCTGTTGGGCTACATAGCAGTTAAATAGCCAGATGTTGTCATCTGAAGAAAAACATCAGCATCCATCGACATCAGCATCCATCGAAAGGAGATATTATGAAAAGTCAGAGTGGGAGATTTTAGGTTGTTCTTAAAACTTGAACTCCTTTGGTTTAATGATGTTTGTAGTTTCAAAAACTTTCAATGTATGAGGATTATTTTAAGACAGACTTGAAGAAAATGTGAATATCCTTAAATCATTTACAGTATTATAATCCAAAAATCAGACCACTGATTCCTTAAATTCAATCAGCCTGGACACAGCAATGAAGATCAGCAGAAAGCTGATGAGGTTTTTGATGCAGCCACGAAGCAGAGCTGCAGCAGCAGTGTTTGTCCGCTGGGGGGCGTCCTGCCTCCATGTGTGCTGCTTTAACTCTCGGCAGCTTCTCTCTCTCCGACAGGCTGCATGATGAAGCTCATTAACTTCATGTGTTACTGCACGAGCCACAAGCACACACGCTCTTCCTCTCTGGTTTCAGGTGTTGGTCAGGACGCGCTTTGCTCTCCATCAGGACCAGGAGCACGCAGTCCCCGCTCAGACCTGAGACCGGCTCTGTGACCGGGGAACTTGCCGAGACCCTCAGACTCCTATCAGCCTCGACTCGGCTGGTGTGATGAGCCCGAGAGCCTCCCGTGTTTCCTGTGACGCAGGACAGCCGCGCCGCGCCGCACCGCACCGCGCACTTCGGAGAGCTGCGAGAAGCGGGACTAAAAGCGCATCCGTGACTTCGGTCTTCTGTAACCACTCGACACTAATGTGAACATGTCTTTACTGTGGTGACCAGTCCGACACACTGATCTGAGTGCAGTCTGTGGGAGGACAGGGACCCGTGCTCCGGAGCGTCATCCCCGGCTGAGCGGCGGGGAGTCGAACCGACACCTGCAGTTGATCCGGAGCGTCAGAAACCTGCTGTTTAGAGGAATTTTCTGCTTTTTTACCGGGATCAGGAACAGCTCTGCTCTGTAACTGCGGGGACAGGAAAAGTGGCTTTGGATTTGATTTAATTCTTTTGGTTGATGGATGCTGATGCGGAACCGGATCGAGTCCCCGCGCGGAGGAATTTAGCCGAAAATGTTTGTGTGATGTGACAAACAGCTGGAGACAGAAAACATCTGTCTGACCTGTGACACTGACAGAGGGAACACCTGCTCCTGCTGCGGAGAGAAAAGGTACCTGAACACATCGCAACATTTACAATTTACATATAACTGGTTTTAAAAAAATCAATCAATGTTCAATTAAAGAGCTGACTGCAGATGATTATTATTATCATTAACACAATATAATCTATAGGCTATCTGTGTTCTTCTTTGTATTTTGGGATGGACCATGTTGGAATCAATGAGTTATTTTATCAATCACTAGGCTATCAATTAGTAATGAGGCACTCGGACTGCTGGGTGGATCTCAGGCTGCTTTGAGATCAGATTCATGATTTTCTGATTTCAGCTGATTCTGCTGGAATTCAACTTGAGCTCGTGCTGATTAGCTCGTGCGCGTGCGTGCGTGTGTGTGCGTGTGTTCACGGGGTGTGTATAAAAAAAAAACCTAAACCAGACGCCTGCCTGCGTGCGCACTTATGAGGGTGGATGCGTGTGCGTGTCCGTGTGCGCGCGGGTGTGTTTGTATGTGTATGTATGTTGTTGCGCGCGCTTTTTGGTGATGCCTCTGCTATTTCGTGCGCGCGTCTGTAAAGGTGGTGTGTGTGTGTGTGTGTGTGTGAGAAATATATGTAAGGTATGACAGAGAGAGGGATGCATATATTGGGAAAAAAGTGTAAAACGATCAGACAACTCACAGTTTAACCATCATCTGGTTAAATATGGCCAAAGGTACGTGGACACCTGAAAGTTTTTATCCTTCACAAAAATGAAACTTAATACAGACAGAAATACAAACACAGAACGTATTTACGCCTGTCTCCTAACTGTGATCAACAACGTTAGGGGTCCAAAACAATCAGATTTATCAAGGATTCCAGGTGGTGGACCCCCCTCCTGAACACAGACGGTTGGTCTGTTCCACTTCCTGCTTGTATCAGAGGCCATCTTAACTAATTATTCATCTTTTGGTTGGTGGAGGACTCAAACATGGAGCCAGGAAACAAAAGCAGGTGCAACAGATATAAAACTGATAGTTCCACCACAAACTTAAGATTTAATATTATAACCAGATACAACCTGTTAACTAGTAAGAACACTTGCAATAGTGTGCCAATAGAAATAAACCAAAGTTTTGGTAGAAATGCCAAACCTTTTAAGGCATGTAAGAGTAATAATCTTTTTCAACATATAGTCAGTAGCTGCAGTTATACAGACAATATTTCCTCACCCCGATTGAAATCATTCTGATTAGAGATTCCAACTTCACTGTTTACATGGACGCTAAATAAAGTGATTGATAAGATGTGCGTTCACATGCCACAAAGCATGACAACCAAAAAGTTGTTTCAGCCACAGAGCAGTTTTGTTTCTGCCCCTCCCAGAAACTCGTTCACGTCACCTAATGTTTCCCCCCAGGGGGGGCAAACATGTGCAAAAAGAATATATTTATTCCAACCAGAGAGAAACAATCGGAATAAGTGTTTACATGGTTAACGCTTAATACTTTCTTACTGAACGGATTATCAAAGGTTTACACCCCCCCCCCAACCCGATTGGAAATTCTTTCTGATCGGGCCAGTCTCTTCCGACTGAGGTGATTACAAGGGCCATTTTTTTCTGATTGGGCTGTTATTCCCATTATTAGTGGGATATTAGGGTCCACTACCTCAACACCCCCCATCAGTCATGACTGATCTAAAGTTAATGATCACCTGTTTGGTTTTGCACACACTGAGAGAGAGGTGGTTTCAGCTCCCTCGCCTCGCTCCCTTTCATGTTATCACCAACCTCTGTGGTGTCATCTGCAGATTTAATTAAATGGTTGTTCTGGTATTATGTGTGAATAGGTGTGTAAAGCAGAGGACGCAGACAGCAACCCTGTGGTGCACCTGTGCTCAGAATTTCTACTTGAGGAGGGATCTCTGCTTTATTGATCATATATTGATTGTTTCCACCTTTGTCTGAATCTCCAACAGGTTTCTGGAAGAATGTGAAACAGGAGCTGCTAAGACCCTGAAGCTCCGTCTCCTCTGCTGGCTCAGACAGCTATGTTCCACGCAGGAACCTGTACCGCAGGAACACCTCGGGGTCAGTGTTCGTAGGTGGGACTGCCCAACCGTGGTTGACCCTGCCCTGGGTGACGGGGGACTCCATGGTCTGGCTCGTCCCGTCCTCGCCACACCGCCAGCACCACCGCTGCAGCAACCTGCCTGTTGATCGTGCGATCATATCACCGCTCCCTTTCCCTGCAGCTCGACTCACCGCAAAATGGCGAGGGGTTTGAAGCCCCCAAGCATTTCCAGCCACTGCTTCCTCTCTCTGCTGGTGCTTAAGAGCTGTTTGCTGCTAAGCTCTTCCACCCAGAAGCCCACAGTGTTGGCGGACTCCCAGCAGCCCCAGCAGGAGTACGCTCACTCCATCCGGCTGGATGGTGACATCATCCTGGGCGGCTTGTTCCCCGTGCACTCTCGCGGCGAGAGAGGCGTTCCCTGTGGCGAGCTGAAGAAGGAGAAGGGCATCCACCGGCTGGAGGCCATGCTGTTTGCCATCGACCTCATCAATAAGGACCCGGAGCTGCTGCCCAACGTGACGCTCGGGGCGCGCATCCTGGACACGTGTTCGCGTGACACCTACGCCCTGGAGCAGTCGCTCACCTTCGTCCAGGCACTCATCGAGAGGGACGGCTCTGACGTCCGCTGCGCTAACGGAGACCCTCCTATCTTCGCCAAGCCGGATAAAGTGGTGGGCGTCATTGGGGCGTCGGCCAGCTCTGTGTCGATCATGGTGGCCAACATCCTGCGACTGTTCAAGGTAAGAGAACGCTGTCAGGTGACGTTTCTGTTGTTTGTAGTTTGAATGCTGCTGTACTGCAGCTCATTGGGACTAAACTATGGTCAACATCTGGTTTGTCATCGCTACCATGACGAATGACAAGCAATCAGAGAAACCGCTGTTTCAGCTAGCTTGCCTGCAGAAATACTTTGTGGTATTTTGTCTCTCTGTTGTCAAGTGATTTTTCTACTCTTGTTGGGCCCGATGAGACCAAAGGTTTCACATCTCTTAGCAGCTCTAAAATGTTAAAACGAAACTGCCTGTGTTGCACCTGAGAGTTGACCTGGACAGTAGAGCCTGTCCAAAGATAAAAAGGGACAAACCTGCAAAATGGTTACACAGGAAGTTGTGAAGGTAGAGCAAACCTGGTAGATAACAAACATTGGACGAGCAGGTGTGGTGGTATGATGTGTCTTCTCAGGGTGGATGTGTGGGAAAATGCAGTGAAAAGAGCAAGTTTGTGTGCTCTTTTTACTGCATTTTCTGTTTGATGGTGTCTCTGAGGCAGCTTCAGCTTCTGTTTCGACACACTGAAGCTGAACAAGAAGAGCATTTGGTTTAAGAGCTTTTCAGACTCAGTGATAGCACACTCCTCACTCTGTGATTGTAATTAACATCCCTCAAAAAAACAACTCCCTTTTCCACTTTCTCTCACCACGTCTTCGTCTTCATGACACCCGCCTTTTATGCAGCAGATGTGGAGAAGAACAGCAGCTTTAACTCAGAGAAGACGGACAGAAGTGACGTGCAGGAGACGAATTTCAATATGAAGTGTGCTTGAGTCAAACAGAAGAGAGGCGAACAGGTTTTCTTTACAGGTGATGCTCTGAGTGAACGTTAACCATCTGTCTACTCTCAATCGTACTAAAGCACCGTGACCTTTGTCGGTTAACTTGTAGCTCAGAAAACGTTGTGTTTGAGTTACAGAGCATTCATTTTGACAACTGTCAGTTAAAGCTGGGTCCAATTTCGTATAATTTTCAACAAGTAGTCCTTTCCTAGCAAGTAGTTCCTGTCATTATTGGAGGTCCATGATTTTCTTTCCTCCTCTATATAGTTTTAGTCCTTTCTGGGTTTGACAGACCTGACTGGCAGCTCTAAAACTGTCACTGGAGCAAACTTGTTCAGTCTTCAGTTCTTCTTTAGCTTCATCCTCCCTCTGAGCTGGATGCAGCATAGATAACGTTTTCAGACGGATGTATCTTGCAGCGCGTTGACATAAAAAGTTGATCCCAGCTGTTGCCTCTCCTTCTTCTGCGCGTGCAGTCAAACTGTATCCGGAGGCAGAGGCACAGCAGCAAACAAAGTCCACTGTGTTAAATTAGCGATGAGCTGTACGATTCATGTGTATGTGTTAGAGCCCGGGCCAGCTTAATGAGGACAGAACGGCCCAACAACATCACTTATCCAAAATTAGCTGGAGATGCCTCCGGCAGATTTAGCTGATGCAGAGGTTTCCTCACCCTGCTGCCGCTCACCAGCGCTGTCACAACCTTCAGCTGCAGTCGGTCTCTGAGAGAAAACAGGGACTGACTGCAGGAGTTGATTTTTAGTCTGTAACAAGTTCTCGGTTAAGCCATGTTTTTTTATGGCTGCACCATTTCATCTAATTAAAATATTCTAGATGCAGGCATGCAAAGTCAAGTTGGATTAAAAGGAGTCTTGGAGGGGGTCCAGTGACATCCCTCCCTGGGACAGCGGTGGAGGAGGTGTTCAGATCCTTAACTTAAAGAGTAACTTATCACCATGCTGAAACTGTGTCTCATGTTGAATGTTTCAAGCCAGTTTCACCTCCTGACTCCAGACAGCACCACTGATGTGTGTGGTTGGGTGGGTGTGGTCAGAAGTGTGCTTTGTTGCACCTGTTAATCACACCCAACAGTGATGTCGCTGGTTCCTGGAGTACACCTGTACATCACTGCAGCAATGTGAGAAGTTAAACCACTGGAGGGCAGCAAAGACAAGATTTTCAGGGGTTGTTAAGTTTCGCTTTAAGTAAAAGTAGCAATACTGCAACATAAAGCTCTCATTACAAGTAAAAGTTCTGCATCAATAATGTCTCTTAAGTAAAAGTAAAACTGTTAGCAAAATGTACTTAGCAAAAGTAGCGAGCGTTATCCTTTTATATGTTATATGTCTAGATTGTTATTGTTATACAAGTAAAGGATAAAATTAATTTTAAATTTAATAGCAATCCATCCAACAGAGTGATGCAGGAAATGAGTTAGCATGTTAGCTCTTCCTGTCCCCTCGTCTGGAAGTCAGTGGATTTCTTGAATGGGTTTTTGGTTCGATGCCTGAAATAAGGTCTGTGGTTAACACAAGCTTCAAGAGTCTAAATGAGACTACAGAGGCTGTCGGGGGCATTAAACGTCGTCACGCCGAACACAGAAACTCATCTACTCACTCGTCCTCCTTTACAGCCTCGTTGGGTTTATACTGCAAACTGTTCTAACTCAAACTTTCCCAAAGGCTTTTGTAGAAGAGGTCAGCGCTGGAAGCTCAGTGGTGGAGACGCTGAAGTCATGTGACCGTTTATAGCCTAACGTTAGCTTTTTACTTCTGGAGATTGACTTTACGCTTCAAAAATCATAAAAGAGGTGTTCATTTGTGAAGATTATCTTGCTGAACAAAATGTGTAAGTATCATAAACTGTTGTTTGCCACAGATCTTGTTTTCTGCAATAATCCAGAATCCAATGGAAAAATCCCATTGGCTTTTTGTGGAGGGAACCAGGGCGATGCTAACTGCCGGGTTGGACTACAAAAATCCCTGCAGCACTTTATATCGTTCAGATATATAACATAACATGTTCGTACATGAAAAGTTTAATTCTCCCAGGGTTATTTTTTTGTGAGATATTACATTACTAGTTCACTACATTACTCAATAATTGATGTTAAATATAGTCATGACAATCATTTACGTTTGTCCAGAGCGACATATCTCAGCTACTGCCCTGACATGTCCTGATTCTAAGAATAGACAAATCATCAGTTTCTGTCGTGTCTCGAGTCGGAGGAGTTTTGCTGTTAATAGACCTCTCTCCTCTACAGAAACTTCACTGAAGGTGTCAGAGGTGAGATCCTCCATCTGGATCTGTGATATGCGCTCAGTGCATTTGCATAATACTTGCACATCCATTTCACACAGTATCACACAGTCTGAGCATGGCCTGGTCTTCAGGAGGACTCTCTGCTGCGACAGTCGCTCACGCTGCTGCGTTATATTTCCATCTCTGCGTGGGAGAGACAGAACCACAGAGTCTCTGTTTATGAGCTCGCTGCAGGCTCGGCCAAAAACACGAAATAAAAAATGAAAGAGGTGAGAAAATAACAGAGGGAGGAATGAAAACAGAGGGAACCTTCCTACATCGTTCCATATAAACTGTCAGAGGGAGGAGGAGAATTGAGCCTCCAGCAGAACAGAACAACAGCCTCCAACCACAGAAGAAGAAAAGTATCGCTGTCAGTCAATATCATCTGTGACATTGTCTGGGACATCATGCTCCCAAACAACCACACAGTAAATATGCCAGAAAAGCAAAAGTAGGAGCTAACAGAGGCAGAAAAGCTCAGTAGAGCTGCAGACTTGGAGAGAATTATCTGTGGCTTTGTCGTACAAGTGGTCATGTGATTCATTGTTGATAAAAATATATTGGTTTAAGCCAGTTTACCAGGAGTTTGATGAGAGGATATGGACCATTTTGATAACTGACATTTATCTTTCAATACAAGAAGCCCAACAACCTGATTATGTTTCTTCATTAGACAGAGGTAAAGAGTTGTGTTGAGTCAGCGGTTAAGAGTTTAAAAGTTTATTAGGTACAACTAGCTTAAATGAATGCAGCACTGCAGTAAATTCTACCTTCATGAAGGTCATAATGTTGCTATAATGTTGAAATTGTTTCAGAGAGGTGTTGATTCAACTCTTTGATCATTTAGAGGCTGCAGTTTGCAGTTCTTTGAATTGTATTGCGATGTACTGATTGGTGTTTCTAATAATAGAAACACTAATCTGCACTGCAACTGTAGCTGCCAAAATGACCAAACAATTTAATCAACACCTCTCTGAAACTGTTTCAACAGAAACTGAACATTATAACCTTCTTGAAGGGAGGATTTATTCAGAACTGTTGGATTAGACTGCACTGGTTTTAGCTCGATGTACATGATAAACTGGCAACTGACTGTAGATTTATAGTAAGTCACAGCTGATGGGTAGCATCCACCTCCTGCTACACGCTGGAACCCTGGCCAATCAAATATTGGTGACAGCTGATTCAACTCATCCTCTGAGAGAGAATGAGGTGATGAAGATCAGCAGAAACCAATCAGACATTATTGTGCCTGATGATACAAAAAAGTTTCCATGGAGATGGAGAGATACTCAACTTCTTAGTGAGTCGTGTAGTGTGAGTCTCAGAGGCTTCAGAGGTCTCCAGAAATATTCACTTAGTTTTCACGCAGCTGATCTTTGGACAGCCTGAAGACGTGTGAATGTTGAGGCTGGTTTTCACTCTCTGAAGTGTTACCTCCTAATATCACACCACTCTGTGCTAGCCCATGAAAAAACACAGGCAGCAGATGGTTCATATGAGGGTATAAACATATTATCTGTGGGACAAAAGAGAAGGAGAGGAGGTCAAAACCAAATTCACTAGGATTCATCCTCTGGGGACCAGGAATATCTATACATACGCCGCCGACAAGCTCCAGATACACTCTTAATGCATATGTCAGGAAATATTGACTGTAGTCTGGAGTCCGCTGCTGTTTTTAGCAGCTCTGATGGAGGTGTCCATTTTGTGAGCCTTCTTAGGCTTTATGTGCAATGCTGCGTAAAGCATCTCATCAGTGGATGAGCACACAGTGGACATGTTGCACAGACAGAAGAAGTAGTCAAGGCACAGTAGCTGAGATGAACCAATCTACAGAGTAAATGTGGCAAAATTGCTGCTTTTTTCTGGAGAGTTGATACGCATCGACACTGGGAAACCTGGGCCATTCGTGTAGCTCTAAAGAGATGTTTTTCAAAAGCATTGTGACTCAAGACCTTGATTTCAAATGAGTTGAGACTTCAGACTTGAAACTTGAATTAGAATCAAATTGTCTCCAGTAATTTGAGTAATGTCTTAATTACTTGAAACTTGACTCTGACCTGTCTCAAACAACTAGAGACTTGACTCTGTTTTAAATGATGATGGGAGACGTGTCTGAATGACTTGAGTCAGACTTGTCTCAAATTATATGAAACTTGTCTCAGATGACTTGAGATTTGACTCAAACTTTTCTTATAAATGGCCCGACACTTGACTCCAGTGACATGAGATTTAATTTAATTTACGTTTAAATTACGGGAGACTTAATTTTTACTTGACTTGTACTTGCCATGAAATCACTTGAGACTTATCTCAAATGACTTGAAACTTGACTTAGATTTGTTTAAAATTACTTGATATTTCCCTCTAGTGACTTGAGACTTGATTCGAGTATCTTTAGCTTTATCTCAGACTTATCTCAAATGACATTAAACTTGACTCAGATGGCTTGAGACATGATGAAATTACCTTTTACCTGTCATGGACTTAAATCACCTGAAACTTGAAGCATCTCTTTCTGGATTAACGTGATGGATCACCATCCCGACCTAAACCTAATCTTACCTGTCAACCACTGGCAGGTGATGTCACTGCAGGTCAGCCTCCCACAGCCAATCACAGACAGATAATCAGACCTGTATGACTCATTAACCGACACTGTGACCTGAACATCTCAGTCTGAGCAGCAGCATCACGTCCAATCAGCAACCTCATCTCATACTAACGTCCTAAATGTATGTGAGGGTGAAACTGCTCCACCTTCTTTAAAATGAATGAAAGCTGGAGGCGTCCGCCGGCTGATCTGTCTCAATTACCTGATTGCTCTATTGTTGGCTAACAAATGTAATTTCTCTCTGAAAGGAAAAATAGATGGAGGAGAGGGTGGATAATGGAATTTAATCGAGGGGAATTTGCACATTGTAGCGGCAATTCATTAGTGCGACTGATAATAACGGCCTCGTTAAGCTGTCTGAAGCCATCATCCTCACTGTTTTTTTGTCAGTGTTAATAAAGCTTTTTGTGCTCTATGCTCATTCTGATGGCCTCAATTTGTAATCCATCCAGTTTTCAATAATCTATTCTCTTATTGAAAACTGTCAGACTATAACCAAACAGACGTGTGTGTGTGTGTCAGGAAAGGTAATACTTACAAACTGACTCATCAGTGTATCTGATGTAGAGTACACTGTAATATTGCACTGTATTTTATTGTATTGTACAAATACTTGAAAATGAATCTCAGTAACACAGTTTAATAAGGCTGTGAGAGCATGATGTAAGCACTAAGTGTAAAATGCTAAAAAACAAACAAACAGGTAAACACAGTGGAAAAAATGTTTCCTCTTGTAGAGCTCTTTCAAAAGTTCACCATTTCAGGAAATATGCTTATTTGCTTTTTTATTTCTCAGAGCGAGATGAGACTTGATGTGGACTTGTCTCCAGCGACTTGAGACTGTCAAATGACACGAGACTGGACTCACTCTGAATCTGTCATAAATGACTTGAGACTTGGCTCAAATGGCTTTAAACTTGACTCTGACTTGTTTTGAAAGACGTGAGACTCGACTCAGACCTGTCTCAAATGACTTGATATTGGACTTGGAGTAGTGTCAAACGATGAGAGACTCAACTCAGACCTGTCCCAAATGACTTGAGGCTCGACTCAAATGACTTCAGACTTGTCTCAAATGACATGTCTTTGACTTGGAATAGTGACAAATGATGAGAAACTTGACTCAAACTAGTCTCCAGTGACATGAAACTTGTCTCAAATGACTTGACTTGTCATCACTGACAGGAGGCTTGACTTGGACTTGGCCCAACTGACTCTATCGTAACAGTTCTAGTTAATTGATTAGTTTATCAGCAGAAAATGTATCCACAACTTTGGTCACAGATTTTATAGTTTAAGTCATTGATTCTGGTTGCAGCTTCTCCAGTGTGAAATGTGCTGCTTTTATCTGATTGCAAACTGAATATCTTTGAGTTTTAGACTAGTAGAACCACTCTTTCAGCTGTAATATATTCAGACCTTTACAGTCTCGGTGTGAAGGCATTCAGCTTGCTCTCGGTTCATCTCGTCCGTTTGGTTTATTTCTGTGTTGCGAGTAAAAAGGTCGTCGTTCTGCCACCAGATGAGAAATCTGATCCATGTGGGAATAAAAAGCCCATAGTGGAGCTCAGATAATACTCTGAAATTTCAGACTTCTGTGGAGTCAGTGGGCGGTCAGCGTGACCTCTGCAAATCATCATCGGCTGAGCAGCGATAAAGGTCAGAGATCAGCTGGTTCCATTACCACCAGACTGCATTCATCACAGAGGAAAATGGGGATTCATATTCACACAGGTTCATATAATTTTTTACACACAAGAAATTATGACATTTTTGATTGAGTGCCACATGTTATGGTTTCCAAATGAGACCTGAGCAGAATGATGTCATTTGGCGAGTACTTACATCTGCGTGCGGATTGTTTACAGATGAGATGAAACAGGAAATGTTTGTGTGTTTGCTGTCTCTTTTCAAACATATTCTTCCATCATATCTTCTATCTTCATGGGGTGGACAAAATAAAAGGAGCCCCTTAAAACAGAGTTTTCTCAACATTTTTTCGCCTGGTATCAGGTGTCAGATGTCTCCTGAACTCATGTAGTCTGGTGCTCTGTTTCCAAAACCACTGACAGAGCAGTAATTAGAAAACAGGCCTACAGAATTGTATTAACTATTTCTTTAAAAACTTCTGATTGGCTGGCAGGTCTTTCATATATGATGATGCCTTAGCCTGATCCAAATCCAACAAGTCCTCACACCTAAACAACAGAACATGTCACCTGTCGACATGTCTTCCAAAAATGATTCATATGACGGTTTTCTGATCTGCCTCCTGTATGGTTACGTTTAGGCACAAAACGATGGCGGTCATTGTTAAAGGAGTCAGTGTTGACTTCTGGTAGGAGACAGGATGTGAACAGCGGTCTCTGGTGTCAGAGTCAGATACTCTGGGTGCTTTCTCCTTCTGCCAGTTATGCGTCCTCGCTCCTCGTCCTCTGGCACGTGACCGAGGAAATCAATCGAGGTCCTCCATCATCGAGGATGTTCCAATGTGTCTCAGAGGAGACGAGGAGTTAGGAGGCTCCTGGAGTGAGGAACCACAGGTGCAACCTATGAGGACGTTTTTTACTTGATGGCAACGCCCCTTCAGTAGAAATCTGTTTCTTATTGGTTAGCAGATCTGATGTGACAGTAAAAGAACGTCCAGGCTGCTGTGTACAACAGCTTTACTGTAATATTATTATATTGTATGATTGTAATACTGTAGATTAGGCAAGCAAGCATTGTTGCAGGTTTGTCTACTTTTTCTTCATGTGCTAAAATGCTTCTCTTCTTCTTTTCTTATATTCTGTCCCAAGTTCATCCTGGCTAATACAGGAAAAACATACATCCGCACGGACACTCATAATTATCTTTATTAACCCAATAATATCAGCCTGAGCATGAAAAGGACGTCAGACTTACTGTATCTGTGATCTTTCACAAACTAGTTAGGCTACAGATTTTATTTAAAAGATTTTGTTGCTCCGTCATGTCCGTTCTGTTCCTTCAGTAATAAATATATCTGAACTATTTATAAATTATGAATTATATTTTGTTAAAAAGCTCTAACTGTCGCTCCAGATGTGTAGAGATGTTGAGGAAGGATCACATCTTCTCTCTCTCCTCGACTGTAAACGTCTCCGGCTCTCAGATTGTTTTATCGTCTCATTTAGACGGCAGCACCAGCCGCCTCTCGTACTCCTCCACCCTCAGCAGCTTGTTTTTCGGGTTGCAGTGGCTTCCTACATGTCTCACTGCCCGGCCAGCTGTGGTGAATCTGAGCGTCACTAACAGAGGCTCCTCAGCTCCTGATTGGTGGACGGGAGCCCTACAGGCGCCTGCTTGCGTAACAAGAATAAGGACCCCCCCATCTCCTCAGACTGTTATTTTGGATTTGGTTCAGGACACGCTCAAGGAGGAGAAACCCTCCGCTGTGAGTCACAGCAGCCACGAGGCTGAGATGTTGACCTTTGAACTTACTGCTCAGAAGAGGTTTAACCCTGTGTGTGTATAAACCATAGACTTTATATAAAGATGGACGGCATGACAGCTCCCCAAAAGTAAAGTGAAGCCAAAAACAATAGGATCGCCCCCTGGTGGCTGGCTGCAGTACAGGTCATAAACCCCGCTTCCTCCATGTTAGCGGATGGAACTTGGGAACTTGAGTTGTTTTGGGGCACTGTTGTTCCTCCTGGGAGGACTGTCTCCTTTATAAAGGCAGGACACATATCTGGGATGTCTGTCCTTGTGACCAGATACAGTATGTGAAAGTAGAAAAAAAGCGTTTGCGGCACTACGTCACACACGGGTGTAGCTCAGTATTCTCAGTACAGACATCATGGCAGAGGCAGAGAGACCGAAGAGGACGCCGACGGAGGAAGCTAAGAAGAGAAAAACAGAGTGAGACCGAGCAAGAGGCCGGACAAGAGGAAATCCTGGACTGGCTTTTAGTCGTTGGCGAGAGCTTCTTGAAATAAAAGGCTGCAGGACAGACGGCGAGCCGGCCTTCTTACTGTTGGACTAGTGAGTCATATTAGCTGGCTCGCTGTGTCTCGTGTTGTTGCACTTGCTTGATGTTTGGCTGTTAGCAAAGTTGTCGACTTGCTAGTTCTTGATTATAAGCCAAGTCAGCCCACTAAATCCAAATCCTTCAGCTTGTCAACAAATGCATGCGTACAGCTGTCCATGAGGGTGAAGTCGGACAAAATACCAATTCTTGCATAATGTTGCTTTAAGTGAAGATGCCCAGCAAACTCTCAACTCATCAGATTGTCCATTTCACATCCAACACACGGTCAATAATGGAGAACAGATCTACATCCTGTACTACATGACATCATTAGTTATCTTTCTAGAGGACACATGCATCACCTCTCACACTCCAGTCCAGTTTTAATGTAAAAGTTAGACATCTGACCTACAAACCATCAGAACCGGCTTCCCCCTCTTCCATGTCTCCTCGTCTCTCATCCTCTTCCTCGTCTTATTTTCAGAGGAGAATCTCAATGAACTGGACTCTTCCTCCTCCTCCTCCTGTGGGAGTTGAACATGCTTTGTTTCTTGTCCTTTTGAATCTCAAAGCTACTGCGGCTCATTCATCACCACCAACCGATCCGACCGTCTTCCCCTGCTTCATGGATCCGCTCTGTGTTTACAGTCAGTGGAGAGGTTCCTACAGTGGGATCTGTCAGTCACTTGAGTGTCTGTGCTGCAGGATAAAGAGATGATGGAGCAACGCAGCTTCGTCACTGTTTGATTTGTTAAAGGACAGCTCCAAGGTATTTCTGATCCACAATCTGTTCTCCATCATTCTCATGGCTTTCCAGCTTTTTAGCCATGCTAGCGGGAAGGCAGTGTCTGTTGGTCGGTCCACCACATTGTTCCAGAGTGAATGTTTTCAGACGCTTTGAGTCACTCTGTATATTTGAATATGACTCAGAATTTGACCTGACGAATCTGCTGGAGATGTTCCTGAAAACCCCCTTAAGTGCAGAACTCAATAAGGAAAATAGAAACATTAGAAAGAAAGCATTAGTCTGAGCCAAATGTACCAAAGACTATCAAATTGGTTGGTGTAAATGCAGTCTGTAAGCTCTGAGTATTTCTCCTGCAGCAGTTTGGGGGTGAGGTGCCTTGCTCAGAGGCTCCTAGTCTGTTTTTTCAGGTCAGCCTGAGGCGCCGCTCTCGTCCCGCCCTTCCTCTCTGAGATGTTGTGAAATGCGCCGGTGATGTGCGGCGCGTTGAGTCACAGTGTGAAGCGACGCTGACGGGCGCAGACGGTAACCTGACATTTATTTGGCTGCAGATGGAAATCGTTTTGTGCATGAATGAGTCGGTCGGAGGAGGAGCTGTCGTTTCCGGGAGAGGCTCGCTCATAAATGGAGGAGCCATATTCTTCTTCTTCTTCTTCTGTACACACTTCACACCCCCACACTCGTTGCTGCTGTCATCTCCGAGTGTGTCAGCAGCTCGAACTGCTGTGAGAGAGGCTTTATATTCTGCGTTCGTGTCGGGACAAGACCCAGATTATTTGGGATTTTTTTAATTAACTTATTAATTGTTATGTCAATAAAATGTCAGAAAATATTGATACATGTTGATCCCAGTTTCCTAAAGTCTAAGGTGACGTCTGCAGATGTCTTGTTTTGTCTGACCAACAGTCAAAGACATTCAGTTTACAATAATATACAAGAGAAAAGCCGCAAATCCTCACCTTGGAGAAACTGCAACCAGACCGTGACTGGTGTTTTTAATTGATAAATTACTTAATTTAAACTTAATTAATCAACTATCATTAATTCTATGTAAACTAATCATTTGATTTCCCAGCACATCATGTAATGTCCTAAGTAAAACCTTAATTTCAATATTTGATTTAAGGTAAAAGTTTACAATAGAATATTTCCATTTTATGCTACTTTATACCTCTACTACAATTGAATTCAGAGGGAAATATTGTAGTATCTTTATTCACTACCTTTATTTAACAGCTACAGTTACTCGTTACTATTCAGATCATAGTTTTACATACAAAAACATCTGATCAGCTTATAAAATGTTATAGATTAAAGTAGCCAGTAGTATATAAATTGGTTAAAACTAGCTCCACCTCAACCAACTACAACATTAAAGTACTACTTACATATTAATACATAAATAATAATGATCAAATCATATAATAATATAACATTGATAGGGGTTGTTCTGCAGTACTTTTACTTTTGATACTTTCAGTATTTTTTTTTGCTAATACTTCTGTACTTGTAAGTACTTGTAACAGAATATTTTATTGATATTGCTCATGTGTTTCCTGATGGTGGCGCTAGAGGAAAGGTCAGGATACATTTCAAAAACTTTGGTGAACCCCTGACTTTTCCTCTAGCGCCACCATCAGGTCAAAGTCATTTCAACACTTTGGTTTACGATCAAATACCTGCAAAACTAACTCGTGATGGTGCCTGATATTAGCAACCTGCACACAGCGATTATAATTTGGCAAATTAAACACAGAGGTTTGGTGTGAGGCGGCAAAATAAAGACAAATTCATCTTTCCATTTTTCACTGAATTGCCTGTTTTCATTGTCAGCCTTTCGACGTTTGCTGTCCTCACTCATTTTGCCAAGATGCACAGGCACCTGGGAGAAGTTTGCCCTCAGGAATGTCTGCCAGGCAGACGGCCCTGAAGGCAAACTTCTCCCAGGTCAGGTGTACATGAACTTTTCACAGAAATCAAGTGTCACCATTTGCACTGCACAGATCGCTGATAGGCTAATATGCAACTTTAACAGCCAAGGGGCATTACTGAACATTTAGTATTTGGTATAAACAAAAAAATCCCACTGTCAATCAATATATTTTCCGTGTGATTTAGAAAATGGTCGACGGACCACCTGGCCCCCTTTCGCAGGCCAGATTTGGCCCACAGGCTGTAAGTTGAGCATCTTGTTGTGATGACAGACATGTTGACTTTCTACAGCAGTTTGATTATTTCTGATGTCGACTGGTTGCTGGTCTCAGGCTCAGGTCCCTGCTGGTTCAGACTCCCTCCTGTTGTTTGTGGCTTTAGGAAACCCTGCAGGCTGAAAACGGTAACAGTAAAGACAGCAGTCTGACAGCAGCAGATTCACATTTTAAAGCCAAAGTGAACCGCAGCAGGTTTGAATCACTCTACAGGACGTCAGGATTCATGTGTCTTCACCAAACAAGACTCGTCTGCTGGTTAAATCCCAAACCTGGACTGGAGCTGCCCCCCGCTCCCCCTCCCACTGTCTGGTTTTTGACAGGAGCTCTTGTGGTTTGTTAAACAGACCTTTCTGTGTCTGATTCTTTTTATTTAAAAGGCTTCAGGGAAAGAAAAGACAAAATAATTCAACAACAGAGACAAAACCTTTTAACAGCATTTTCCTGAAGAGCCAAACAAATCACCGCTCGCCCTGCCGCGCCTCTGGCTTTCAGCTAAATGGTTTTCTTCCCGTGTGCGGAGGAGGCTATTACCTGGACGACCCCTTCAGTGACGGTTTAATAACTGTGTTCCCCCACCTTTTTTCTCCAGACTGTTTCTCACACATCGAACTCCTATTATTCTGTTTATTTTTCTGTCTGTTTCCTTAAATTACTTCATCAATGTACAATTAACACTGGGAAAATACAGTAGATATTCCTGATTTTTCTTTGTTTTCAAATGCATCTAACTTTTATTACAGACTCAAGTTATTCTGGACTTCTCTGGATTATCTCTGACTGTCTGATTATCAGGGTACAATATTGTTGGATTGGATTTTTCAAGTTTATTCTGCACTTTTTCTTTCCATCCCAGACTTTTAAATGTGATTGTGGATGTTTCAGGATTATGTTACTTTCCAGGGACAGATGTGGCGGACGTGTCAGAGCTCTCTAAGGCAGTCCTGCTGCTACATGTGTGTGCTGGACTGAGCTGTTACAAACGTGACTCCTGATATTTCCCGCTGCAGGCTGCAGGTGGTCGCAGGACGCCGGGTCAAAATGAAAACGTGTTGCCTCATTTCTCTCCGTGCCTCGGGAGGATGATGTCACAGCATGTCGTCGCTAACGTTGTTCTTCCAGATTATCGTCAACCGGCTCCTCGGATCGTCCCTTCACGTCTCTCCGCAGCAGGCGAGCGTCGCCGTGACATTTTGGGGTTAAGCTGTGGGAGGGCGGCGCTGCCCGCTCGCCGCAGGACGTGATGCTCGCTGACAGGCGTCTGCCGACACTGGGCCGTCGTTCAGCCGTCACGTCGAGTTCAGCAGAAGTCCGCTCCTCGTAAAGTGGACCGCCTGGTGGACGGAGACACAACCGCTGCCTGTTGCTTTGGTCGAGTTAGAGATTACAGGTTTTCGATGTCTTTCGACTGAGTCTGCAAATATATTTTACTCAACCCTTTAATCTGTAGAGCGGTAATTACACAGCTTTTCACGGTCATCAGAATCAGAATCAGAATCAGAATGCTTTATTGATCCCCTCAGGGAAATTAGGCAATTTGAGACATTTCAGACTATTAAGACTTATTCTGGATATTCATTTTTATCCCGGACTTTTAAATTTGATTCAGGATGTTTTGGGATTACCTCTTAATTCTCATCTGACTTTCCAGATTTATTTTGGATTATTCTGGGTTTTCACTTCTTTTCAAGGTTATTCTGGACTTTCCAGACTTAGTATTTCAATTAAGTGAATTTCAGTATTATTCTTGACTTTTTA